>PVIH01006752.1:14060-30641 GCA_004025045.1 Sigmodon hispidus | reverse complement strand
ATTGGAGAATATCCTCCTGAGTGAGGTATCACAAACTCAGAAAGATAAGCAGGTTATGTACTCACTCATTAGTGGTCTCTAAACAAACAAATAAGAAAAAAGCCAAGCATGCCCTTGCTGCAAACCACAACCACTGAACAGCTTAGGATCAGAAACACCCTGGACTGACCCTTCAGATCCCACTCCACCTATAGGAACACCCGACTCACTCTTGAGGGAGAGGGGACAAAACTGGATATGCCAGGAGGGGAGACTGAACTAAGTATTATTGGGTCAGTGGGACCATGGAACTGTCTTGGAGGTTTTCTTAGCACAAGGATTTTTTCTAACTCCACAGTGGCTCCCTCTATCAAAATATTTATTTGTTTGTTCTCCTTCCTTATTTCTCCTCTCATTCATCCATCTTCATCTCTCATAATTTGTTCACACCTCTCATTCATTGCTCACTCCATGTTATGATCTCAGAAAATCTATTTCCAGTTCCCAGGAATATCCCTCATGAACTCAAATAAATTCCTTCTGTTACCTATCAATTTAGGGGTTGTGGTTTGTAGCATGGATATTCTTTGCTTTATGTCTAAAACCTACTTATATGTGAGTATATACCATTTTTTCTCTATGGGCCTGTGTTACCTCACTCAGGATGATAATCTCCAAATCCATCCATTTGCCTGCAAATTTAAGGATGTCATTTTTTTAATTGCTGAGTAGTACCCCATTGTGTAAATGTACCACAATTTTTTGATCCATTCTTCAGTTGAGGGGCAACTAGGTTGTTTCCAGGTTCTGGCTATTATGAATAATGATGCTATGAAATAGTTGAGCTAATGCCCTTAGGGTAAGAATGTGCATCCTGTGGCTATATGGCCAATAGTGGTGTTGCTGCATCAATGGGAAGATTGATTCTCAATATTCTGATGAACCACCAAACTGCATCACAATGTGGCTGTACAAGGTTATACTCCCAACAGCAATGGAGTAGTGTTCTCCTTGCTCCATATCCCCTCCAGCATAGGCTATCATTTCTGGTTTTGTTCTCAGTTATTCTGAAAGGTGTAATGTGGTATGTCAGAGTTGTTTTGAATTGCATTTCTCTCTGATGGCTAAAAATATTGAGCAGTTCTTTAAATGTCTTTCAGCAATTTGTAATTCTTCTGTTGAATTTTTATTTAGCTCTAAACCTCATTTTTTAAATTGGATTATTTGGGTTTTTAGCCTCTAGTTTCTTGAGTTCTCTCCCTATATACTATAGAATAGACCTCTGACATATTTAAACTTTGTAAAGATCTTTTCCATTCTATAGGCTATTGTCTTGTCTTACTGATGTTATCTTTTGTATTATAGATGCTTTTCAAGTTAGGGAGGTCCCAGTTATCAATTTCAATTTCTTTTAGTTGTTCCAATTTAGTGGAGTATATATTTTAAAAGTATGACCTAATGATTTATTGGATTTACTGGGTGTCTGTTATATTCTCTGTTCATTTCTGATTCTGTAAATTTGTATATTCTTTATTTAGGTTTTGAAAAAATATTTTTATTTATTATTTGGTGATTTTTATATCATGAACCCCATCAAACTCAGTTATCAGTCCTTCCAGTTTCATATCCACTGTTATGATCTCCTCATTTACAAAAAAAGCCCATTCATGCTGCTCATTTACTTACTGGAGAATAATTAAACTCCCTGTAGCCAACCCTTAAAAAAACAAGTCCTTCCTAATCTCCACCCTTGCAAGAGGCATTCAATGCAGAAGTGAAGCACTGTGTCATTTAGCTATGTTGTAGCCTTGAGCTCTTATATACAATGTTATTTTTTCTTGTATGTTTAGTTTTATTTATAGGAAAACAGATTATCTAAATATAAAAATGTTGGATAACATTTTACCATATTATCTATGAAGAAATGATAGTCTATCAAACAAGTCACCAAAATAAATTCCAATGACAGAATTACAGAAACACTGTCATGCCAGAATATACTGGAGGTTGTTGTTGAAGATTTTTTTCTGTTTATAATTTTTTGAAAATCAATATCAAGCTTTATATAAAAAAGCAAAATATTCAGGATAGAAAAAAATCCATATAGTAATCAAACTTCACTTTTCTCTAAAATACATGACATAAAAAATTAAATCTAAGGTTCCTCAAGCCACTTTAGGCTCAGCTACAAATGAATAAACACAGTAGGTCTCAGCTAATGCTCATGGATTCATTATGGCCGCTACAAACTTCTGCTAAGCAACTCTTCTACTATCAAAACAGAAGGCTGGTTTTAGTGTGTGTGTGTGTGTGTGTGTGTGTGTGTGTGTGTGTGTGTGTGTGTGTTTGTGTGTGTGTGTTTTAAAACACTTATTCACCCATCATGTTTCAATAAAATAAAAATGTTTTTGTTTAAAGACTACTAATGGGTGAGTATATTCCCTGCTTATTCTTCTGGGTTTGTGAGACCTCAATCAGGAAGATATTCTCCACATCCATCCATTTGCCTGCAAATTTTAGAATGTCTTTTGTTTTTCTAATTTTTTAACTGCTGAGGAGTACTCCATTGTGTAGAGGTACAACAGTTTAATAATCCATTCTTCAGTTGAGGGGCATCTACGTTGTTTCCAGGTTCTTGCTATTACAAATAATGCTGCTATCCAGAACGCTAAAGATGGGAACTGAAAGATGGCTAGTAAGTTGAATCCTAAATCTATGATGATATCTTAGGGAATTCTGAATAAGCATATTTTTGAAGGCTATTACGTGCAAGTAAGGTCTGAATTCAGTGTATTCAATGAATTAATCCCAAACAAATTTCCCTCTTTGTTTTCCTCTTTATATAATGTTCCAAGTGTTAAAAACTGCCATAATGCATTCCAAAGTGGCTGAACAAGCTTATACTCCCAACAACAATGGAGGAGTGTTCCCCTTGCTCTGCAACCTCTTCAGCATAGACTGTCTTCTGTGACTTTATCTTAGCCAATCTGACAGGTATTAGGTGGTATCTCAAAGATATTTTGATTTGCATTTCTCTGATGACTAAAGAAGTTGAGCACTTTTACAAGTGTCTTTCAGCCATTAGAAATTCTTCTGCTGAAAATACACTTTTAATCTGAACCCCATTTTTTGATTGGGTTAGTCAAGGTTTGGGGCTCTAGTTTCTTGAGTTCTTTATATATTTTAGAGATCAGTCCTCTATCACTTGTAGGGTTGTTGAAAATCTTTTCCAATTCTGTAGTCTGTCATTTTGTCCTATTGACAGTGTCCTTGGCTTTACAAAAGCTTCTCAGTTTCATGAGATCCCATGTATTGACTGTTGTTCTTAGTGTATGTGCCACTGGTGTAATATTTAGTAAGTGGGCACCTGTGCCAATTCATAAAAGTGTATTTACCACTTTCTCTTATTTTAAGTTCAGAGTGGCTGGGTTTATGTTGAGGTCTTTAATCCACTTAGATTTGAGTTTTGTGCAGGGTGACAGGATTGGATCTATCTGAATTTTTCTACACATCACCAATCACCTATGCCAACATCATTTGTTGAAGATACTATCTTTTTTCCATTGAATATTTTGGACCTCTTTGTCAAAGATCAGGTGTTCATAGGTTTTTGGGTTTATGCTCAGATCCTCAATTCGATTCCATTTTTCCACAAGTCTATTTTTATGCCAGTACCAGGTATTTTTTATTACTGTAGCTCCATAGTATAATTTGAAGTCAGATTTGGGGAGGCTTCCTGAAGTTCTTTTGTTGAGCAAAATTGTTTTGGCAGTCCTGGTTTTTCTGTTACTCCAAATGAAGTTATGTACTGTTCTTTAAAGGTCCATAAAATATTGTGTTGGGATTTTGATGGGCAGAGTATTGAATCTGTAGATTGCTTTTGAAAGAACTGTCCTTTTTACTATGTTGATCCTACCTATCCAAGAACATGGGAGATCTTTCCATTTTCTGATATCCTCTGCAATTTCTTTCTTCAGTGATATATTACTTTTGTCAAGTAAATCTGTTACTTCTTTGGTTATAGTTACTGCAAGGTATTTTACACTATTTGAAGCTATTATAAAGGTTGATGTTACCTTTATTTCTTTTGGGGGCCTTTTATCTTTAGTGTATAGAAGGGCTACTGAGGTCTTTGAGTTAATCTTGTATCCTGCTACATTACTGAAGGAGTTTATAAGCTGTAGGAGTTCCCTGGTAGAATTCTGTGGGTCACTTATGTATACAATCATATCATCTACAAATATAGTTTCACTTCTTCTTTTTCAATTTTTATTCACCTAATCTCCTTTATTCTCTTATTGCTTTAGTTAAAACTTCGAGAACTATATTGAATAGATAAGGAGAGAGAGGACATCCTAGTTCCTGATTTTAGTGTGATTGCTCTGAGTTTTTCTCCATTAAGTTTGATGTTTGCTGTTGGCTTCTTGTAAATTGCCTTTATTATATTCAGATATTTTCCATGTATTCCTGATCTCTCCAGGGCTTTTAGCACAAAGTGGTGTTAGAATTTGTCAAATGCTTTTTCAGCATCTATGGATATGATCATGTGGTTTTTTTCTTTCAGTTTGTTTATATGATGGAGGACATTTACAGTTTTTCTTTATGTTGAACCAGCCCTGCATTTCAGGGATGAAGCCTATTTGGTCATGGTGGATGATACTTTTTATATATTGCTTTATAGAGTTTGCAAAATTTTTCTTAAGAATTTAGGTTCAATATTCACAAGTAAAATTGGTTTCTAGTTCTCCTTCTTTAATGTGTCTTTGAGTGGCTTGTGTTAGGGTAATTGTGGCCTCATAAAAGGAATTTGGCAATATTCCTTCAGTTTCTACTGTGTGAAATAGTTTGAAGAGTAATGGTAGTTATTCTTCTGTTAGAATTTTGCACTGAAATCATCTGGACCTAGGTGTTTTTACTTGGCAGGTTTTTAATAACAACTTCAATTTCCTTTAGGCTTATAGGTCTGTTTAGGTAATTAAACTGGTCTTTATTTAATTTTGGTAAATGGAACCTGTTCAAAAAAGCTGTCCATTTCTTTTTGGTCCTCCATTTTTATGTAATATAGACTTTCAAAGTATGACCTCATAATTCTCTGGATTTCCTGGGGATCTGTTGTTATGTCCCCCTTTTCATTTCTGACTTTGTTGATTTGGGTACTCAGTCTCTGCTTTTTGGTTAGTTTGGATGAGGGTTTATCTATCTTGTTGACATTTTCAAAGAACTAGCTCTTTGCTTCACTGAGTCATTTGTTTCCATTGTGTTGATTTCAGCACTAATTTTGATTATTTCCTGCCATCTACTCCTTCTAGTTGTGTTAGCTTCTAATTGTTCTAAGGATTTATGTTTCTCTCTTAGTTCTCTAGTGTGGGATTTCTCTAGGTTTTTTATATAGGCATCTAATGCTATGAATTTTCCTCTTAAGACTGCTTTCATTGTGTCCCACAAAATTTGGGTACATTGTGAATTTATTTTCATTAATTTTCAGAAAGACTTTAATTTCTTTCTTAATTTCTTCCTTGGGGCAGAGGTGGTTCAGCTGAGTAGTGTTTAATTTCCATGAGTTTGTAGACTTTCTGTGATTTTTGATGCTGTTGAATTCTAACATTAAGCCTTTATGGTCCTATATGATACAAGGGAATAATTCCAATTCTCTGTATATATTCATACTTGCTTTATGACCAGTTAAGTGGTCAATTATAGAAAAAGTTTCATGAGGAGTTGAGAAATATGTATATTTCTTTGCATTTGTGTAGAGCTTCTGTAAATATGTATTAAATCCATTAGCATCATAACCTCTGTTGGACTTCTTAATTCTCTGTTGAGTCTCTGTCTGGTTTACCTATCCAGGGGTGAATGTGGGGTATTTAAGTCTCCCACTATATGGTGTGAGAACTGATGTGGGATTTGAGCTTTGGAAGTTTTTCTTTTATGTAGGTAGTTGCTCTTATATTAGAGGCATAAATATTCAGGATTGAAATCTCCTCCTGAACAGTTGTTCCTGCGATGAATAAGTAATGTCCATCTTGGTCCCTTTTAATTTCTTTTAGCTTAAAGTCTACTTGGTTAGATATTAGGATGACAACACCAACTTGTTTTTTAGGGGCATTTGATTGGGAAATCTTTTCCCAACCCTTTACTCTGAGCCTGTGTCTGTCTTTGTGGTTGAGGTGTGTTTTTGGTATGCAGGCTTCTGTTTTTGTATCCATTTTGTTAGTGTATGTCTTTTTACAGGTTAGTTGAGTCCATTGATATTAAGGGAAATTAGTTACCACTGATTGATATTTCCTGTTATTTTTGGTGGTAGCTTGTATATATTTCCTTTTCTTCTCTGAGAGTATTGATTGTTTGTGATTTCATGGGTGTATATGGGATCATTAGGTTGGAGCTTTCCCTCAAATGCTTTCTGAAAGGCCACAGTTTACATAGGTATTGTTTTAAGTCTGACTTTATCATGAAATATCTTGTTTACTCCATCTATGGTGATTGATAATTTTGCTAAATATAGTAATTTGGGTTGGCAGCCATGCTCTTTTAGTAACTGTATAACTTCTGACCAAGCTCTTCTTGCTTTCATTGTTTCCATTGAATAGTGAGGTGTTATTCTGATGTGTCTGCCTTTATATGTAAGTTTTGGCCTTTTCTTTTGCAGCTATTAATTTTTTTCTTTATTCTATATGTTGTGTGGCTTGATTATTATGTGACGAGCAGTCTTTTTGAGGGGTCATATGTAATTGGTGTTCTGTAAGCTTTTTGTATCTTTATAGGCATTTCTTTGTTTAAGTTATAAAAGTTTTCTTCTATGATGATATTGAATATATTATCTGTGCCTTTGAGCTGGTGTTTTTCTCCTTCATCTGTTCATATTATTTTCAAATTAGGTCTTTTCATGGTGTCCCAAATTTCCTGAACATTTTTGTTATGGCTTTTTCGGTTTTAGTATAATCTTTGACTGATGTATCTATTTCTGCTACTGAGTCTTTCACTCCAGAGAATGTCTCTTCTATCTCTTGGATTCTGTTGGTTATGATTTTATCTATAGTTCTTCAGATTTTGTATGTCAACCTTTGCCTCATTTTGTGCCTTTTCTATTGTTTCTATTTCAGTTTTTATTTCCTGGAATGTTTCTTTTATTTTTTGGTTTACCTTTTCTTAATTTTCTTTCAAGGGTTTTTTCATTTCTTCTAATTATTTTTGTATTTCCTCTACTTCTTTAAGGGAAATTTTTACATCTTCTTTGAAGGCTTCAATAATCTTTATAAAAGTGTTTTTTTTTTATGTTGTTTCCTTCTGTTTTCTCTTCCTTGCACTTTTCAGGTCTTGTCGTTGTAGAATCCCTAATTTCTTCTGGTGTTGCCTTGTTGTTCTTTATATTGTTATATGTATTTTTGCACTGGCTTCTGCCCATGGCTTCAGCGGTTCATGATTAGGAAGCGCCTAGTCAGTTGTGGCAAGAGGGCTTGTGTATCTCCTGTTTTGTCTGAGCAAGTGGTCTGCTTGTTCTCTGACTCTGCTCTGAGCAGGTGTCTAAATTTCAATTCCTCAGTCTTTCTCTGATGATGCAGTTGGAGTTGGGGCCATGCAAGTTCCTCTCTTTTAGGTGTGGATGGAGAAGACCCTCACTGCCAAACCCTTGGTCCTGCCTGCTAGCGAGAGCTGAGATCAGAGTCTAGACATTAACCCTGGACCTGGAGAGCATGTCCAAAAGCCATAGTTTTTGAGCCAATTCCTAAGAGAGCATTTATATGATATTTTCTGCCCTGAAATGTAAGATCAGGCATTCTTGTGAGGAGGGAACAGAAAGACTGTAAGAACCATTGAACAAAGAGTTTGCTGTTTAGACTGTGTGTTCTAAGAGTGTCAGAAGAAAAACCTATAAATTCTCACCAACAGGATTACCTCAACATCATTTAAACAAAGAAAACAATATCAGACATGCCAAGGTATAATTGTATATGGAGGGAAAGTCCATGAGGATAAAGTCTCAAATCTACAGAAGAAATATATCAGATTTTAAAGTTTTAGTCATTTAAATCTTGTTCAGCTTTTGAGGTACTTGCTCACATATCTGTGCTTTGAACATAAAACACTACATTTTTGTTGAAATGTAATTATTATTAAGTATATAACTTTAAATTATTTTGCTTCTATTTATTATTTTATATTTTAAAACCATCTGGGAATCAGAAGACCAATCAATCAACCAACAAACAAAAAGGCAAGCAATTTGTGTCAGTTGGTAAAGGCCTATGCTGTCTAGTTTGACAAGCTTTTGCTGATTTTTTATTTTAAAACTCATGTGGTAGGAGAAAATTGACTTAAAAAGATGTTCAATTCTTCCACTACTGCAATGAACATATGTACTACAATTCACATACCCATACAAGTAAGTGAATATAATACAAAATAGCATGGAAAAAATAAAATTACGGTGTTTTTAATTAAAAAATGATATACAATGTAAACTCTGTGAATTCTGACATTTACCAAAATAATTTAAGACACAATACATTCATTGATTTACCAAACATCATAACCAGATATTAAATTTTACCAGCACATAAAAATATATATGTAATTTATTTTTATGTATTTTTAAATTTCCAAATAATATCATCATTTCTGTCACTAATATTTGATACACTGAAGGTGTGATAACTGAACTAAAGTTTTCTCCATAAGCTTACGTCAAACTAATTCAGTGTTCTTTCTCCATTTATTTTAAATCAACTCATTTCATATTGATATTAATTGCAATTTTCCTTTTGATTACTTATATTATACTATATTTTGTGAAACATTGTTAAATTAAGATCTTCTAATTCTAATTCTCACCAAGTTAGAAATAATTTTCATTACTTAGCACAAGAAATTTCTCTGAAGAAAACTCATTTTGTAAAGGAATTTAACGTATCTTGGAGTTTTTATGAACATTGCTTGTATACCTTGAAATTTATTTCAAAAAAAAAAAAAACAAATCTGAAGTTTAGTATCTAATTTTCAGTGGTGCACAAAAATGTTTTTTTTAAATCTATTATTAAAATACAAACATGAATATCAGTCCAAAATTATGTTCATATCCATGATCAGGGTACTATATAGGTCTATTTGAATAAATATTACTCTGCATTGCTGATTTTATTTCTGGTGCATGTTAATCATAAAAATATGTTCATAAATCTGAAAATAGTATAACTATAGACATATCTATAGGAGATAAATCCTTTAGAATTGAATAATTTTTTATTATACTATTCTCACATAGTTCTAGATGATTCAATACATAAAGGTGAAAAAAATCTCTGGGGTGAAATTTTCCTCAAGAGCCTTAGAAATAATTCAGGGGGAAATTGCCATCTGTCTAAAGTTGAAGACTTTGTGGGATAATATTTACCTGGAGAGTATATCCATGTCTTTCCTTCACCTAAAGTACTGTTGACATCCACATGCATTAGTCAGGAGAATCATGCTCTAGAGAGTTGGGTAGAGATCAAATAACTCATGTTATTCTCTAATGTTAATAATATCAACCCATTTCTCCCTTTCAAGTATTCTTTCTAAATTCTGTACCACAAATTTCTTATAACAAATATATATGCGTGTATATATATACATATATATAAATTACAAAGAAAACAATTATAGGGGTCTATCTTTTCTTTTTTGTTGTTATTAATTTAGATAACTACTGGGTAAATATTGAACATGATTTCATCTAATCAATGACCATATTCTTATTATACCATTGCAAGCTCTTTCTTTTCTTAGGCTGCTTTCATATATTTATAATAGTTAAAAACCTTTGTTTCTATATTAATGGGATATATATGTCAGAAATTTTGTATATGGTTTCTATTTGAAATTATCTTCTCTACATGCAAGCACACACACACACTTATTAATATATATATACTACTTTTGTGCATTAATTGTACCAAATATCTACCTTTTTGATAAATAGTTAAGAGACACTCAACTCTATTTAAAATAAAATATACAAACGCAAAATGGTCACATTTGTGCTGAGAATATGGGGCCTCTTAAGGGAAATGTACAAGTGGGATTCACTAGTGACAGGAGCCAGTAGCCTGTCTCAGTTCCTCAGCTCTGTTCCACTGTGATAATTAAGCTTATCTTTTTTTGGTGATTAAGTACTAGTATTCAATTCAGAAATATCTGGAGGCTATAGTTTCCCAGTAATACTAGGAAATCCAATTTCCTAGTAACGTGAGCATTTATTGCCAGAAATGTTAGTTTATGTACCATAGTCACCAATAAAATTGCCCTTTACTTAACTAGGGATAGGGCTCAGGTTCCCAATTGTTCCCTAAAGAATATTATTTTCAGAAAAATGTGTTTGTCTCCTTCTGTATATGCTAAATGAATTACTTCTAGTGCAAAGTCTAAGCCTTCTTTTATATAAAGCCTTATATTTTTACTGCCCTTTAGTGGCATTCTTCATTATTTCAGTTGAACATATGTTAAACATTGATGATTGGATTAAATACAGTGAGGTCTACTAACACACATCTTTCACAGGTACCAGTTTTAAAAGTGATTACCCATGATGGAGTACAGCTAACCAGGCATGGAATTTGACATAGTACTTATCATCAGAAATGACAGGTTAAATTAGTCTGCATAAAGTTTAACCAGGTTATTTTTACTTTTAATTTTTTATTATGATCTACTCAAATTAGATGTTAAATTTGACCTTTAGAAGCTTCACATTTAAATCAATTCAAATTTTCTTTTTTTTGTCATCTGAAACACTCAACCTTTATGCCTCATTCTTAAATTAAACTTAGTTTTGGGAAGGATTAGCATTTTTTGCATCTATGTTTCTAATAGGATTTACAGTTCTGAGGGAAAGAAAGCTACTGATTGTGTAATTGTGTTCCCAGAAGCTTGTATAGTACCTGGCAAAAATAATTCATATATAAAGAATGAGCATTTATAAAGAAGACAATAATTTATAGGGCTCCATAGCAATTTATTTTAAGCTTCAATACCTACAAATCTTTCCTAGACCAGGTTGAGGTCCTTGTCCAGCTGAAGGAGGTGGGAGTATATGACCAAAGGAATCAGAAATATTAGTAGGAGACCCATAGAAAGGCTTGACCCAACCTATTGAGGGCTCACTGAATCTGAAATAATTACTGAGGAATCTTCATGGAAAGAAACAAATTTCTCCAAAGGAAGATGACTACAAAACCATGTGGACAGTTTGTGAAGTTTCTTGCAGTAAGATCAGAGTATGTTCCTGGTGCATGAACTGACATCTTTGTGCCCATTCCCACCTACCATCATCTTACTATAGTCAATATTATTTTATCTATAAGTTTGACACTTGTACATAAAAGAATATTTTATATTATAAAATGCTATTGATAAGCTAATGACTCCACTAGGATAATATAATATTTTTACCATGTTTATGCATTTTTTACACTGCAGTTAAAATGTAATGAGGTCCTATATTTGACATTTGGAACACACACAAATAGATAGATGATTGATATTTCAGTCTGAATTTATTAAATATGCAATATATCACCACACATATTGGATAAATTGGTCAATTAATAGATATTAGATAAATTGATAGATAATAAATAGATAAATAGATTGCACGTGTGTTTGTACATTTATTCCTTTTATCCTAATATTTACAACTTAATGTAGGGGAGTAAGGAGGTAGGTGAAGCTAAGATGAGTAGAAGAAAAAGAAACAGGTTGGGTTGCATTGTGAGAAAGAATAATCTATTGCTAATAAAAACTAAGGATTCTAGTATCATGAAGTCAGCATATATTTTATTGTTGAAAGCTTTGTTATGCCTGAATGTGGCAGCACATTGTTACTTTAGAGTCAAATTTTGGGTTATCTACCTTTGAATTATGTATGCATATATGTGGATATGTGTATCTGTGTATAGGTAGGTGCTCCTGAGCCTAGCTGCAAACAGATGTCAGGAGATAGAGGCATTACTTATTCCTGGAGCTGGAGTTATAGTTGGCCATCAGCTGCCAAATGTGGGCACTGAGAACTCAGTTCCTCATCAGAAGGAGCATGAGCTCTTAAACACTCAGCCTCTTTCCAGTCTCCACTTTCGTGATTTTTCCCAACTTAGTTATGTGTTTCTAAAAATAGTTAAGTAACTTTATTAACACAAACAATATGATACAAGTTTTCAAGTCTGAAGTTTATACTATACACATTGCAGTTACACAACAGCTTTTATTATGCAGTTCATTTTAAAAACTCCTATAACAAGTATTTGTTTTATTGTATTGTAAATTTTATACATTTTAAACTCTAAAATAACCTATCCAAATTAACAGGAGCATTATTTTAAATATATAATAATAAAAATAATAAATTTCAACTAATATTAAAACCTTGTAATACATAATACCTTACAAATAATTAATATTAAATTTAATATATCTACATCTCTCTCTATATATATATATACATATATATATATATATATACACACACACACATTATTCATCAGTCACAACCACCTATTCTTTTTCTGCCTTTGCTGACATACATACAACCTCCCATTCAAGTCATGTCAACTTGTTTAGGTTTTCCTTATGAATGCAAACTTGTGTGTGTGTGTGTGTGTGTGTGTGTGTGTGTGTGTGTGTGTGTGTGTGTGTACTGAATTTTTACATCATGCTTACCTTGAAGTGTGCATTGCTATTTTTTAAAAAGTTTATTTTTCATTTAAAATGCTATTTAAAAAAATTTCATATCAACCACAGTTCTCCTTCCCTTCCCACCTCCTATTAGCAACCAGCTTCTCCCCCTCCTGCCCTTCATCCACTTCTCAGAGATGGTAAGGACTCCCACAGGGAGTCAATTAGTCTACATATCAAGTTGAGGCAGGATTAAACCCATCCACAATATGAAGGTTGAGCAATGTATTCCCCTATATGGAATGGGCTCCAAAAAGCCAGTTCATTGAGAATCTGTCTCCCAAAAATTCAGCAATACCCCTATTAGGCATACACTCTGAAGATGCACATTCACACTCCAAAGGCATTACCTCAAATATGTTCATTGCAGCATTATTTGTAATAGCAAGAATCTGGACACAACCTAGATGCCCCTCAACTGAAGAATGGATTAACAACTGTGGTACATCTACACAATGGAATACTACTCAGAAGTAAGAAAATATGATAGCCTAAAATTTTCAGGCAAGTGGATTGATTTAGAGAATATCCTGAAGGAGGTATCTTAAACCCAGAAAGATAAGCAGGGGATGTACTCACTCATTAGTGGTCTCTAAACAAACAAATAAGAAAAATGCAAAGCATGCCCAAGCTGCAAACCACAACCACTGAACAGCATGGGATCAGGAACACCCTGAACTGACCCTGTGGATCCCACTGCACCTATAGGAACACCTGATTCACTCTTGAGGGTGGGGGGACAAAACTGGATTTGCCAGGAGTGGAGACTGAACTAAGCATTATTGGCTCAGTGGGACCTTGGGACTGTCTGTTGCCTGCCCAGGGAGGGGATGGGGAATTGTGGAGAAGGAAAAATGACCTGATGTGGCGGGAGGGAGAAGGGACCTTGAATAAGGATATACAGGCATAGAAAAAATAAATTCAGAGGGAAAGCTGAACACAAAGTAATTTTATGTGTAGCAAACTTATTTGCATTATCACCCTTGATAAGTCATGCTTATGATTTTTATTTTCTTTATAGTTATTGTTAACTTATCAGCATTTTAAATTCATTTTACTGGTTTTTTTGATAAATACAACATAAATAAAGAAAAAAAAAAAAGAAAAGCTGAAGGCCAAAGACATTCATGCAAAAGATTTCACTTCTTTCAATGTAATAAGAATGCTTTTGCTTAAGATCCACTAATGAATGAGTATATCCTCTGCTTATCATTCTGGGTTTGTGAGGCCTCACTCAGGAGGATATTTTACAAGTCCATCCACTTGTCTGCAAATATTAGTATATCAAATATTCTTACCACTGTGTAGTACTCCATTGTGTAGATGTACTAAAGCTTCTTAATCTATTTGTCAGTTGAGGGGCATCTAGGTAGTTTCCAGGTTCTTACCATTACTAATAATGATGCTGTGAACATAGTTGTGTTAATATTTTGGGGATTCGAATGTGAACCTTTGGGGTAAATGCCCAATAGTGATATTGTGGGATCCTAGGGGGAGATTGAGTCCCAGTTTTCTTTAGAACCTCCATACTGCATTCCAGAGTGGGTGGACAACTTTACACTCTCTCCAATAATGGAGGAGTGTTCCTCTTGTTCCACATCCTCTCTATCATAGACTATCAACTTTGTTTTTGATCTTAGCCATTCTTACAGGTGTAAGTTGGTACCTCAAAATTGTTTTGATTTGCAATTCTGTGATGGCTAAAGATATTGAGCATTTTTTCTAGTGCCTTTCAGCAATTTGTAATTCTTCTGCTAAGAAATCCCTTTTTAGTTCTGAACCCCATTTTTAATTGAATTATTTAGGATTTGCGGCTCTAGTTTATTGAGTTCTCCATATATTTTTGAGATCACTCCTCGGTCATAGTGTTGGTGAAAATCTTTTCTCATTCTGTAGGCTGTCATTTTGTTTTAATGACTGTGTCCTTGGCCTTACAGAAACTTCTCCGTTTCAGGAGGTCCCACTTATTGATTGCTGTTCTTAGTGTCTCTGCTACTGGCATTATACTTAGGAAGTGACCACATATGGAAATGATTTGGAGGGTATTTCTCACTTTCTTTTCTATCAAGTTCAGTGTAGATGGTATTATGTTGAGGTCTTTAATCCACTTGCATTTGAGTTTTGTGTGTAATGATAAGCTTGGATCTATTTACATTTTTCTACACATTGCCACCCAGTTGTGCCAAAACCATTTATTGAAGATATCTTCTTTTTTCCAATGAATACTTTTGACCTCTTTTTAAAAAATCAAGTGTTCATAGGTGTGTGGGTTAATGTCAGGGTCTTCAATTTGATTGCAATGAGCCACAAGTATATATTTATGCAATTATCAGACTTTTTTATTACTGTAGCTCTATAACATAACGAAGTAAAGTATGGTGATGCCTCCTGAGATTATTTTTTTTGAGCAGAATTGATTTGGCAATCCTAGTGTTCCTGTTATTCCACATGATATTGAGTTTTGTTCTTTGAAGTTGTGTAAAATGTTATGTTGGAATTTCAAAGGGATTTGCATTGAATCTGTAGATTGCTTTGGGTAAAATTGACAATTTTACTCTGTTGATCCTACCTATTCAGGAGCAAGGGAGATCTTTCCATTTTCTGATATCCTCTTCAATTTCTTTTTTCAGTGATTTAAAATTTTTGTCAAACAGATTCATATCTTCTGTTCCTATTTTTCTCAGGTTTGATCTTTTCCTGAACATTTTGTGTTATGGCTTTTTTGGTTTTTGTGTTTTCTTTGATTGATGTATCTATTTCTGCTATTGAGTCTTCCACTCCTTAGATTCTCTCTTCCATCTCTTGAATTCTGTTAGTTATACTTGTTTTTGTGGTTCCAGTTCATTTCTTCAGAGCTTCTATTTCCTTCTTTGCTTCATTTTGCGCCTGCTTTATTATTTCTATTGCAGTTTTTAGTTTTGGAATGTTTCTTTTATTTGTTGCTTTTCCCTTCCTTTCATTGATTTCTTTCAATTATTCATCTCTTACAATTTATTATTTGCTTTTTCTTTTATTTCTTTAAGGGATTTTTTTTATATCTTCTTTTAAGGCTTCTATAATCTTCATAAATGTATTTTTAATGGAGACAGCTTGGTTTCAGTGGGGAATACAGTTTGCATGGACCGTGACTGGCTTGGTGGTTAGTGGGGAAGCAGACGATTTCCTAGAGGCACAGCTCAGAGGTCAGAGGTTAGAAGGTGACTTCTGCCACCTGTAACCAGGCACTGAATGGCCACTCCAGCCACTCTGCTGCTGTGGCTTGGAGCATTGCCCTCCCAGAATATAGGTGAGAAGATAGCAGCAAGGGAACCCTTGGTCATGGGCACATGCCTCAGAAGTGAGTAGCTTGGCTTCATTGGGAAACACAGTCTTCACAGACCAAGAGTGGCCTAATAGCAGCAAGGAAGCAGAAGGCTTTGAAGATCAGACTGCTGTACAGAGCTGAGTCAGAGGTGAGCGATTTCAGGTCCTGGGATGCCCATCCAGAAAAATCCCTCTCCTGGATCAGTGTCACAACCAAGGGACTTTTCTCAGACTCTTACCAGTAGACAGGCCCTAGGCTTTCACTGTAAGGGGTGAGGAGTCTCTCTCAGTGAACTCTAAAAGAAGAGACCTAGCACGACCAGGTCCTGCTTTCAGGGCAAACTTGTCAACAGAGAAGTACTCAGGTTTTTGAAACTCAAACCAATGTCCAGAGCAGAGTCAGAGATTGAGCAGACTGCTTGTTCAGACAGAGAGGAGACGCACAAGCACTCTAGGCACAACTGACTAGGAGCTAATTAATTGTGAATGACTGAAGCCATGGGCAGATGTCAGTGTAAGAATACATATAACATTAAAAAAAAAAAAAAAAAAAAAAAAAAAAAAAAAAAAAAAAAAAAAAAAAAAAAAAAAAAA
>PVIH01006752.1:0-13960 GCA_004025045.1 Sigmodon hispidus | reverse complement strand
CCTAAAGAAATGCAAGAAAATATGAACGAAAAATTTGAAGAGATGAACAAATTCTTCAACAAAAACTAAGGAGAGGAAAACCAAAATATGAAAGAAACATTCCAGGAACTAAGAAGGAAAATAGAAGTAATAAAAAAGGCACAAATGAGGCAAAGGTGGAAATAGAAAATCCAAAGGAAAGAGCTGACACAATAGATACAAGCATAACCAACAGAATCCAAGAGACAGAAAAGAGAATCTCTGGATTGGAAGCCTCAAAACAAAAAAGCGATAACGCAAAATGTTTAGGAAATTAGGGACACCATAAAAAAGACCTAACCTGAGAATAACAGGAATAGAAGAAGGATAAGAAAATCACCTCAATTTGGAGAATATCCTCCTGAGCGAGGTATCACAAACCCAGAAAGATAAGCAGGGGATGTACTCACTCATTAGTGGTCTCTAAACAAACAAACAAGAAAAAAGCCAAGCATACCCAAGCTGCAAACCATAACCACTAAACAGCTTGGTAACAGAAACACCCTGGACTGACCCTTTGGATCCCACTACACCTATAGAAACACCTGACTCACTCTTGAGGGAGGGGGGACAAAACTGGATATGCCAGGTGTGGAGACTGAACTAAGCTTTATTGGATCAGTGGGACCATGGGACTGTCTGAAGTCTGCCCAGGGAGGGGATGGGGAGTTGTGGAGAAAGAAAAAAATGACCTGATGTGGTGGGAGGGGGAAGGGGAAGGGACCTTGAATAAGGATATAGAGGGATAGGAAAAAAAAATCGAGGGAAAGCTGAACACAAAGTAATTTTAGGTGTAGCAAATTATTTGCATTATCACCCTTGATAAGTCATGCTTATGATTTTATTTTCTTTATAGTTATTGTTAACTTATTAGCACTTTAAATTCAATTTACTGTTTTTCCTGATAAATACAAAATTAAAAAAAAAGAAAAAAGAAATTTAGTTGAGAAAGTGACATGAAGGGCAAGTTAGAGAGGAGATGTAGGGGAGAAAGGTGGGTGTACATGATCAAAATACATTGAATGTATATATAAACACCTCAATAAATAAATAAAATTGTATTAAAAACAATAAACATTATTACTAAATATTAAAAAAAGAAGACCACCTCAAAGGCACTGATAATGTATTCATTAAAATTATAGAAGAAAATTTTCCTAATTTAAAGAAGGAAATGCTTATAACAATACAAAAAGCTTGCAAAACACCAAATAGATTTGACCCCCCACAAAAAGTCCACATGCCACATAATAATCAAGCCATAAAAGATATAGAACAAAGAAAAAAATTTAAGAGCTGCAAAAGAAAAGGACCAACTTACCTATAAAGGCAGACAAACAGAATAACACCTGAATATGTAATGGAAACAATGAAAGCAAGAAGGTCTTAGTCAGAAGTTATACAGATACTAAAACAGCATGGCTGCTAACCTAGATTATTATCCGAGTAAAATTATCAATAACTGTAGATGGAGTAAACAAGATATTTCATGATAAAATCAGACTTAAACAATACCTACGTAAACTCTGGGCCTTCAGAAAGCATTTGAGGGAAAACTCCAACCTAAAGATTCCATATACATCCATGAAACCACAAACAATCAATAATCCCACAGAAGAAAAGCCTAGAAAAAGGAAATACATATAATCCACCAACAAAAATAACAGGAAATATCAATCAGTGGTCACTAATTTCCCTTAATATCAATGAACTCAATTCACCTATAAAAAGACACACACTAACATGATAGATAAAAAAAACAGAAGTAATCCTTCTGCTGCATACAAGAAACACATCTCAACATTAAATACAGATACAGGCTCAGTGTAAAGGGTTGGGAAAACATTTTCTAATCAATGGCCCTAAAAAACAAGTTGGTGTTGCCATCCTAATATCTAACAAAGTAGACATCAAAATAAAATAAAAGGGACCAGGATGGACATTACTTATTCATCTCATGAAAAATTGATCAAGATGAGATCTCAATCCTGAATATTTATGCCCCTAATATAAGGGCACCTTTCTATGTGAAATAAACACTACTGAAGCTCAAATAACACATCAATTCTCTCACCCTAATAGTGGGAGACTTTAATACCGCACTTTCACCCTTGGATAGGTCAACCATATAGAGACTCAATAGAGAAATAAGGAGTCTAACAGCAGTTTTGATGCAAAAAGATTTAATAGATATTTACAGAAACTTCCACCCAAATGGAAAGGAATATACATATTTCTCAGCACCACATGGAACTGTCTGTAAAATTGACCACATAATTGGTCATAAAAAAAAATCAACAGATACAAAAAAATGGGAATAATCCCTGTATCATATTGGAGCACAAGGGCCTAAAGTTAGAGTTCAACAACATCAAAAATCACAGAAAGCCTAACAACTCATGGAACTAAACTTCAATCAACTGAACAATCTATGGTTGAAGGAAGAAATTAAGAAAGAAATCAAAGTCTTCCTAGAATTTAATGATCATCAACAACATACCCAAACTTGTGGGACGTTATGAAGGCAGTCTTGAAAGGAAAATTGATAGCACTAGATGCCTAAAAAAAAAAAAAACCTAGAGAAATTCCACTCTAGAGAACTAACAGTACAGCTAAAATCCTTAGAACAATTAGAGGCAAACTTACCTGGAAGGAGTAGATGGCAGTAAATAATCTGAGAGCTGACATTAATACAATTGAAACAAACAAACAAACAAAAACAATACAAAAAATCAATGAATGAAAGAGTTGGTTTTTTGAGAAAGTCAACAATATACACAAACCCTTTTCCAAACTAATCAAAAAAACAGAGAGAAAGTATCCAAATCAGCAAAACAGAAATGAAAAGGGGGATATAACAACAGACCCCCAGGAAATCCAGAGAATTATCAGGTCATACTTTGAAAATATATAGTCCACAAAATTGGAGGACCTAGAAGAAATGGACAGCTTGTTGGACTGGTACCATTTACCTAAATTAAATCATGAGCAGATTAAGTACCTAAACAGACCTATATCCCTAAAGGAAATTGAAATTGTCATTAAAAGCCTGCCAAATTAAAAAAGCCCAGGTCCAGATGGTTTCAGTGCAGGATTCTAACAGACATTCAAAAAAGAACTATTACTAATATTTCTCAAACTGTTTTACACAGTAGAAACTGAAGGAATATTGCCAAACTGTTTTTCTGATGCCACAATTACCCTAATATCCAAGCAACTCAAAGATACAACAAAAAGGGCGAATTGTGTACCAATTTTCCTCATGTATATTGATGCTAAATTTTCAACAAAATTCTGGATAACCCATTACAACAACTTTTAAAAAATATCATCCACCTTGTTCAAGTAGGCCTCATCCCAGTAATACAGGGATGGTTCAATATACCTTAAAGCATAAATGTCATTCATTATATAAAAAAACTGAAGAAAAAAAAACATATCATATCCTAGACACTGAAAAAACCTTTGAACAAAGCCAATACTCCTTTATCATAAAAGTCCTGGAAAGGTCAAGGAATACAGGGAAAATATCTAAATATAATAAAAGCTTTTTAAAAGATGTTGCCAACATCAAACTGAATGAAGAAAAACTCAAAGTAATCACACTAAAAATAGGAATTTGACAAGACTGTCCTCTCTTCCCTTATCTATTTAATATAGTTCTCAAAGTTTTAGCTAAAGCAATAAGAAAACAAAAGGAGATTAAGAGGATACAAATTGGAAAAGAAGAAGTGAAACTATCTCTATTTTCAGATGATATGGTTATATACATAAGTAATCCACAAATTTATACTAGGGAAATTCTACAGCTTATAAACACCTTCAGCAATGTAGCAGGATACAAAATTAACTCAAAGAAATCAGTAGCCTTTCTATACACCAAAGATAATAGGGCTGGAATAAAATAAGGAAAGCACCACTCTCTGTAATACCTGAAAATAGTATTAAATGCCTTGGAGTAACTATAACCAAAAAAGTAACAGATGTATTTGGCACAACTTTAAATCACTGAAGTAAAATTTGGAGAGGATATTAGAAAAAGGAAAGATGTCCCATGTTCCTAGATATGTAGGATCAACATAGTAAAAATGGCAATTCTACCAAAAACAATCTGCAGTTTCAATGCACTTCCCACCAAAATCCTAACACAATCTTTACAGACATTGAAAGAACAATACTCAATTTCATTTGGAATAATTGAATAACCAGGGTTAACAAAACAATCTTGCTCAGCAAAAGAACCTCAGGAGGCATCATAATCCCTGACTTCAAGTTATACTTTATAGCTACAATAATAAAACCAGTCTGGTACTGGCATAAAATCAGACTTGTAAATCAATGGAATCAAACTGAAGTTCCCAACATTAACTCAAAAACCTATGAACACTTCATCTTTTACAATGAGGCCCAAAATTTTCAATGGATAAAAGATAGTATCTTTAACAAATGGGGTAGGCATAGCTGCAAGTTAATGTGTAGGAAAATACAAATAGATCAAAGCCTATCACCCTGCACAAAACTCAAATCCAAGATGATCAAAGACCTCAACATAAACGCAGCCACACTAATGTGGTAGAAAAGAAAGTGGGAAATACCCTCCAATGCATTGGCACTTGTGACCCCTTCCTAAATATAAAACCAGTAGCACAGATCCTAAGAATAACAACAAGTTGTACCTCCTTAAAATGAGATGTTTCTGAAAAGCCAAAGACTTTTCAATAAGCCAAAATGACAGCCTACATAATGAGAAAAGATTTTCATCATTTCTAAAAGTGACCAAAGACTGATGTCTAAAATATATAAACAACTTATGAAACTAGAGCCCAAAGCATAAAATAACCCAATTATAATAGGATTCTGAATGAAAAAGGAAAATATGAGCAAAGAATTACAAATGGCTGAAAGGCACTTGAGAAGTTGCTCAACATCTTTTGCCAGATGTGCAAATCAGAGATGTGCAAATCAAAACAACTTAGAGATACCAACTTATGCCTGCCAGAATGTCTTAGTTTAAAGTCACAAATGACAGCCTATGCTGGAGAGGTTGTAGAGCATGGGGAACTCTCCTTTATTGTTGGTGGGTGTGTCAGTTTATTCAGCCACTCTGGAATGCAGTATGGTGATTTCTCATAAAACTAGGATCTCCTCAAGAACCTAGAAATACCACTATTGGGCATGTACCTTAAAATGCACGTTAGAACCTCAAAAGCATTTGTACAACTATCTTCATAGAAGCATCATTGGTAATAGCAAAAACCTGGAAACAACCTAAATGTCCCTTAGCTGAAGAGTGGATCAACAAACTGTTGTACATCTATACAATAGAATTACTCATCAGTAAGAAAAAAGTGATATCCTAAAACTTGCAGGCAAATGGATGAATTTGGAGAATATCCTTCTGATTGAATTATCACAAACCCAGAAAGATAAGCAGGGGATATACTCACTCATTAGTGTACGTTAAATAAAAAGCAAAGCACACCCAAGTTTAAAACCACAACCACTGAACAGTTTGGGATCTGAAACACTTTGCACTGGCACCTTGGAGGCCATTCCCCCTGGGGGAACACCTAACCCAGTCTTGATATTAAGATGAGAAAATCGGACTTGCCTGGAGTGGATGTTGAACTAAGCCGCTTTGGTACCTTAGGACCTCCTCCCCTTGCTGCAGTGGAGATAAAGTGATAGAGAGAAGAGCGAGTGACTGGAATGAACAGAAGGGGAAGGGAGTTTGAACAAGAAGATACATGGATATAAAATATGGCTATAAAAAATAAGTTTAAAAAATAATAGGGAATGTGTTAAATTAAAATAAATAAATAAACACCCTAACCCCAGATGCACAAATCCCAATGCAACCACTGAAGAAGCACAATAAACAAACATGTGAATTAGAAGAGGAATTCAATACAAGATAGAAAAGTGGAATTCATTATAGAGGTACAAATAATAAAAAGAAAGCCTACTTAAAATATTAGAAATAAAACCTTCAATAATATCAAATAATAATACTCTTTCAAAATAGAATATTTCAGAGGGTGTTTCAAATATCAAGCCTTAAACAAAGAAAATGAGTTTGTACATTTAAATAGTAATTAAAACATATTTTTAAAACAACAACAAAAACAAAATAGATGATTTTAATGTTGTTTTTTTCTGTTTCCTCTTCATTGCTCTGTTCAGGTCTTGGTATTGTATAGCCACCAGCTTCTTCTGGTGATGCCTTGTTGTTCTTTATATTGCTATATGTATTCTTGCACTGGCATCTGCCCATTGACTTTTTTGGTTCACTCTTAGTCAGGTCTTAGTCAGATCTTAGACAGTTGTGGTAATGGGTTTTGTGTCTCTTGTCTGTTCTGTACCAGGGAGACTGCAAGCTCTCTTACTCTGGTTAGTCCACAGGGTCACATGATCCTGAGACATGCCCATCTCACTCTGCTATGGAAACTGGTCATATGGTCCAGAGAGATTGCTGTTTACAATGACACAACTTGCCTTGAAGGTGGCAGTCAGCCAGCAGCTTTGACATCAGGCTCTTACTCACTCTTGATTTAGATCACAGGGACTTTAGAGAATTTCTACCTCTCACTCACCTCTGGACACTGCATTGCTATTTTATAAGTGAACTATATAAAGCTCTCACAAGGCTAAGTTTCCTTGCCTGTTTCTGCCCTCATAATATTTTATTATTTAAAGTGACATAAATTTTATTCATTACATATAAATTTTGTGTGTGAGTTTATGTGTCTGCATATGTTTTTTTGTGTACAGGTTGCATGGCTGTTTTTACATTTATAGTACTCCTGTATCACTCCCCATTTATCTCTTCAGATAAGTCAGTCACTGAAACTGAAACTTACTGATTGCCTAGACTGAGTGACCCAAAGTTATTAGACTATCCTTTTTGAGATCGTGAGCATTTCAGAAGCCTGTCTTTTTACAGGGCTCCTTGGAATCCACATCAAGGTTTGTGCTTGCATGGAAAGTATTGGGCCCAATGAACTATCTTTCTAGCCTCAAGTATTTTATTTTTATTATCAACTTTTCAACAAAATTGGTAAATACATTGAAATTTGTAGTGGTTTAATCTCTTTTATGATTCTATTAATTCATTTGTGTTATTATTCATTAAAATTTTATCAAGCAAATAAATGGAAATATTCACACATATATTTTTAATGAGTTTTGAAATAAGTTAACATTCAAATTGGAATATAACTATTGGTTTGTAAATTTTTAAAAGGTAAGATTGATTTGTGTGCTGAAATACTTTTTCTTCAAGCAATTTTACCACATTTATGACAAAGAATGTTATGATTGCTTGTCACATAGCTATTTTCTCAAAATTGACACATCACTCCCTCCTATTGGAAGTAGAAGACTCATTAGACTTAGGAAGTTAGTGAAACTTTGAGCATCAGGAACTCAGAATGATACCAGATTAATGGCAGCAACTGGGTATTATAGAGTTAGCAACTGTACAAAGAAAGATAATTGGCTGAAGCTGCCTGCATCAGGGCAGGGAGTTTCATGGATGTACTGTTTGAGAGTTCTCAGGCAATCCTAATGATGTAGCTGTACTGAGTCACCCATTGTCCTTTAAGCATTGCTTTCACCATGCTTCACTGAATATCAGAAATCAACTCATTGTTTCAACATGTTTGACTCAGGAGAAGTTGGCTCATTGGTTTCTTGTTGATGCCTTTTCAAGTACAAATCTTATCTTCGTTCCCCAAACAGAAGTCATGCTACATGGCTTCAGTGTGACATCTCTTCTTAAGCAAATATCAAAACTAGACTGAATTAAATTTGAGACAAAAGGCATTTTCTAATGTTAATGTTTTTTGATCTTCTAATTTTAATTTTTGATTATATACAACTTTATTGAATAATAGCGACACAAAAGTGTTAAAAACCAAAACATGCTTTAAGAGTTACTCCATGTTGTATGCTAATATTTAAGATTTAAAGCCCTGAACTATAAAATAGGAGAGAATATGCACTGTTTGTCTTTTTAGATCTGGGATACCTCAATCAATATAAGTTTTTGTAGTCTACTCATTTACTTAAAAGAGACATGATTTCATTTTTTTTTACAATTGAATAGTATTCTATATCATATATGTATACCATTTCCATTATTTATTCATTGATTAAAGGACATTTAGTTTATTTCCATTACTTACCTATTGTGAATAGACTACCAGTGAATAAGACAGAGAAAATATCTTTAGAGTACGATGTTGAGTCTGTTGGGATTATGCTATGAGTTGTATAAATAGATTATGTTGTAGATTTAATTTTTGAAAATAAATCACAATGTTTTCCAGA
The DNA here is from genome assembly GCA_004025045.1 of Sigmodon hispidus. Classification (NCBI taxonomy): domain Eukaryota; kingdom Metazoa; phylum Chordata; class Mammalia; order Rodentia; family Cricetidae; genus Sigmodon; species Sigmodon hispidus. Next base: position 5,611 of record PVIH01006752.1, on the reverse strand, counting down.
GTGACTGCAGAAACATGCATTCCAACCAACAGTGTGAATGGGAATTTTTTTTTCCCAAAACTTACCAGCAATTGTTATTAGTTGTTTATTGAGTTTAACCATGCTTGCTAGTATGGATGAAATCTCAAAGTTGTCTTAATTTGCATTTTTCCAATTGCTAAGAATAATGAGCTTTTTAAAGTTATTTCATATCTATTTTTACAACTCTTGAAAATTCTGATTGGACACCTACAGTATTGTTTTAGTTTGGTCATTTCTTTTCCTTACTATTTGTTTTGAATTTCTTTGAACATTTTGTCAAGGAGCTTGAAATGATTTTTTTCCCATTCTGTGAGTTTCTTCTTTACTCAAGTGTTTATACAGTAACATTATATTTCTATTAGATCCTTGTAGGCTGAGTACTCTGTGCCAGCAGCTGTTCCTAAATAACCACTGAGAAACTTACTTATAAATACTTGACCAACAGCTCAGGCTTGTTACTACCTAACTCTTACATTTTCAATTAGCTTGTATTTCTTATATATGCTCTAGGCTTGGTATCTTTCAGTACAGCATGCCTATTTTGCTTTTAACTGTGATTGCTGATGACTCATGACTCTGCCCTCTTTCTATAAGCATTTTTAACTTGGCTTTCTTGCCTAATTGTATTCTGTTCAGCTATTGCCTAGTCAGTTTGTTTTATAAACCAGACACAGTATCATATATGCACACAGTGTAAAGGAATACTCCACATTACTTTCTGTCTATTTTAAAAGGAAAACTTTGACTTTAACATTTTTGACTTATAGGGCAAGTTTATGTTACAGAAACTTCTGAAAAAAACAAGAAATTTTGAATGAATGTCCTACCTTGTCTTGACAAAGCTTGTCAGTCACATTTTTTTTCATCCTACTTGTATAGTCTGTATATTATATTGTCAACATACTGGTGGGTTTCTTTTTGTTCCAAATGTCTAGCTTTTTACATAAAAAGAACAAACTCTATATGAAGTTTCTTCAATGTCCATCAATTTTTCTGAAGAAGATTGGTGCTGCCAGGAACAAAATTGTCTTATTGTCATGAAGAATCTTATATTTTAAACTTTAAATCATTTTTAAAGTTATATTTTGTATTTCTTTGAAGTGTTTCAAGGCTGTCTATGCGTGTATTACCTGGAAACATAACTAATATAACTGTAAGTTTTATTATAAAAGACTATTATTTGTATATAATCGTACATTACATTTTTAAGTGAGCTATATAAAAATACCACAAAGAAGAGTATAAATATAGATACAGTATAATAAAATTAGCTTTAAATTTGTATCAATATACCAAAATCTATACCAATGCGAAATATTTTAAATTAATAGATGTTTTTTGATTAAAGTTGATTCAATAATATACCTTTTTATATTATTCTTATATCTTCCTTTTTCCTTCAGAATGAAATCTTGATATAACTCTTACGTTCATCCCTCTTTTTTAACTAAGACCAATAACACTTTGTAATCCACCCTTCATAAATTGTAGTAAACATCCATAACACATTTTTTGAAATCTGGCCTTCATAATAGATTACTTTGTGTTGTTTGAGGGTGTTTGAATATTTCAGGGGCCCAGTAAAATTTTTAATAATGGTGTTATCTTGGCTGGAGTATTCTGTGAGTATGAATATTTTCAGTTAGAAGCCTTTTAGCTGTTTTGGGTACAGAACTCAGAGAAAACTCCAAAATGCTAAACCACCTGGGACATTTATTTTTATTGATATCTTGTTTCCTTTCTCTGAGTTTTAATGGTAAAGTACATTTCTGTATTAGGACAAGTATAGATTGTACACAAGTCAGTCAAAGATAAATTTTTCTTTTAAGTTTGAGCAGGTAATATATGTTACTTGTTTTTTAGTTTTTCTAGTTTTATTTTTAATGTTTGTAGTCAGTGTTTCAGGAAATCTTCCTCAATCAAATCTAATTCACATTAATCTGCAATGAATTCACAGTCTATCATTTCCTATATAAATAAAAACAAAACCTCTTTCTGAAAGTGACATTTTTTACTTTCATTTTGAAGTAAAGAAATATTTTAAATATATAGGTTGGTTTAGTTTAGAAGCATCAATCTAGTGTTTCTTAGCAACTTAAAAATTGAAAAACAACTCAATAACATTTAATCCAGATTATTTGTGTATTTCCCATTATTATGTGATTTTTTATATTACTTTGTTCCTTTCTTATGAATACCATTATTTTAAATCTCTCTATGATTTTTATTATCACCATCTTAATATTCTCTGCTATCTGACAATTCAATGTATATTTTTATACACACCATAACCCACTTAAAAAATTTTCCTGCTTAATATCTCTTTATTGCATATCTCTAATTCTTTTCTGACCATATGAACCTTTAAACTAATAATTCGTATGACTAGAACCTTTGTTTTGATGCCTGGCTCCTTCATGTTTTATTCTCTGAGGGCCTAGCTTCATGGAGGATGTACAGACACTAGAGACACATTCTGTCACAACTCTGGAAAGTTTGGGTCCATGCTACCACAAAGTAGTATGCCACCTTCTTTTCATAAAACCCATTTAAGTGTTTCATAGAAGGACCTCCCAAAAGATTTGTGCCTTTGCCAGTAGCATAAACCAGGAAATCTGTCCTTAAAAAAGACATGCCTTTGTTTGCCACTAGAAAACAGAGTATACTTGAAAAAGTATGTTACTAAAATCAGTGCTTGACTTTTTGTGTGTATTTAGAATCTTTTATTTTAAGCTTTGGCATATCTTATGGGAAAATCCCAGGCCTACATTGGGTGCCATTTTTAGGTACAGTTTTCTAGTGCTATCAGCTATTCCCAAATAAACACTCAGAAATTTAATAGTATTTATAAAATGCTTCATTAATAGCTGAGGCTTGTTACTAGCTAATTCTTACATTTTCAATTGATCAATATTTCTTATCTACACTCTGCTGTATGGCTTGTTACCATCTCTCAGAACATCATGCTGATCTTTCTTCTCACTGTATCTGCTTAAAACTCCTAACTCTGCCCTTCTTTCTTCCAAGATTCTCAGTTTGGCTCTCCCACCTAGCTTTATCCCATTTGGCTACTAGCCAGTCAGCTTGTTTTTTAAACCAATCATAAGGACATATATTCACACAGGGCAAAGAAATATTCCACAGATCCCAGTTGTCAATTGTTGACCAGAATTCCTGAGCAAATAGAGTCCTGTTCAGACAGTTCTTTTCCATATCTATATCTTCTATGCCTATGGTTTCTTCTAGCAGTTTTAGTAGCCACAAAAATTAGAAAAGTATAAAGGGACCATTAGTAAGAGCACAGTATGGGTTGAATTTGAGATGGTATTAACATGAAAGAGGAAATATGAAGTGGAACAAAGAACAAGGTGTGACCTGCAACTAGAAAAGTTGCAACAAAAGTCAAAAGGGGGTTAAATGACAAATAGAACAAAGGATATTTGCAAAAGTCTCTAGGTATCATAATATTTAAATTTACCTAAATGATATCACTAGGAAAGAAGAGACAGAAAGTGACATGACTGGGTAGAGAAAGGAATTTAAAATGGAAAGAAACTGGAGTTTGACTCCTGTGCTTCCCTTCTCTTTTGGCTAAAGAATTTCAGGCATTTTTGTCTGAGAATTCATGGGAACAGGATCTACTCCTTTTAGTATGAGGATTCAGTAGTGAAGAGAAGTGGCTGTGAGTGGCTTATTTCTTTTTGATCTTTTAGCATGTAAATATTTGACAAAGGGTTTTTATTATAAGACCAATTAGATTCCTGCAACACTTAACATCCACAGATAAATAGAGCTACTACTGCTTACCAAAGAAGCTTCTTTTTACTTGTAATGGATACATTGTGTAATAGTCTTTCCTATTATTTGCTTCATGAACAAGTTTGGAATAATGAACATATTAACATGGAAAAGAGAATATTTCATGGAGTCCCTCATCTATAAATAGAACTATTGGCAACCAGTTTCCAGAACCCCTTATTGCTAAGAAGAATGGTTAGCACTCAAACTATGTATACATAAACAACAAAAATCAACTAACAACTTCCATTTAAGCATTTGCATACATACACAACTATCAAATGTGTGTATAATAAAAGCGCTATCAAGTTGAGAGTGATGTATATGGCAGAGAATAGAGAAAGAACTCCAAGTATGAAGGTGAAGGAAGAAATAAAAGGGGGAAATTATGTAATTCTATTATAGGTAAAACATTTTAAAATTGATAAATAAATGTTAGTCTCAAATTACAGTGAGTATAGTTTATTTACTCTAAAAACTGAATAAATTTTCAGATTTACTATTGGCTTCGCCCTCAAATAGCCAATGTAAATACCACATACATGGCAATGAGTGAGAATCACATTATTTCTTTCAAATGATATGGGTAGATTTTATGTTTTGCATTTGATATTATGTACATTTCATGCTTCCTCTGTCTCTTACAGACTGTAAAATAATGCTACATTTTTTTTAGGAAGGATCAGTCAAATTGCACTAAGGAAGTAAACAGTGATATAACTGGAAGAAAATTAAAATTATTTATTACAGTAGTTAGTGAAAAACAATCAAACATGTCCATGCTGTCACCACCATGGTTTGGGAGACTCCACACATGCAATTAAATTAACGTAGTAAAGCTGAAAAACATTGATTAAAATGTTGTTGATGAAAGGATAAAGATGTTCCTGATAAGTGATGCCTACAAAAGTCACTTCACATTAATGGAACAATCAAAATACTTCATGACATTGAAAGTGCAAACGATGAGATATGAGAAACTAATACAAGCTTGGGAAGAAGAATGGTAATTCCCCAAGGCAAAAGGAGATGTTCATACAGTTACTTACAAGAGAGAAAGATGAGCTATATTCAAGCTCCTATAATAATTTTCAATGAATTATTTTAAAGTACAATTTTTCTAAAGAATTGAATATATTTTCAGTATTTTTTTAATCTCAGGTAGAAGATGCTATCTATCTGTCACATCAGTTTACTTTGTCATATAGTGCACAGGTCATACAAAGCTTAATTAAGTTTTATGTAAAAATCTCCAGAGAAATTAGGTTAAATAAGCTAGGTAATATTTTACAATAAAATCATCTTTTAAGCTAAACATAATAATGTATATTATATACACATTTTTTTTTTTTTTACTTTACACTGTTTGGCCCATATCTTAAGCACATTACTAGCTTGCTCTATCTTCTTAAATCAACCCATTTCCATGAATCTACCCACCACGTGGCTTGCAGCCCGTGGCTCACCTGGATTCCTACATGCTTCCTCTTCGGGGGACAGATGGCGACTAGTAGACTCCACCCCTTCTTCCTACCTGGCTGCCTCTGATTCTCCACCCACTTCTACGGTGCCCTGCATGGGTCCAAACAGTTATTTATTTATATCGTACAGAGAACATTCCACCACATTTCCTCTTTTCTGTCTAATTAAAAAGGAAGGTTTCAATTTCCATAGAGCAAAATTACACACAACAGAACAGCTCTCAAGCAAGAATTACAGTCACAATATCCAGTCTATTTGTATTCCAAAATTAAAGAGAATATTCCATTATCTACCTTATCATTGTGAGTCT
>PVIH01006751.1:70132-107739 GCA_004025045.1 Sigmodon hispidus | reverse complement strand
GCAGTTCCACAGGTTAAGATGCCTGCCACCAAGGCTGATGAACTGGAGCAGTTCCACAGGTTAAGATGCCTGCCACCAAGGCTGATGAACTGGAGCAGTTCCACAGGTTAAGATGCCTGCCACCAAGGCTGATGAACTGGGGCAGTTCCACAGGTTAAGATGCCTGCCACCAAGGCTGATGACCTGGGGCAGTTCCACAGGTTAAGATGCCTGCCACCATGGCTGATGAACTGAGTTCTACCCCAAGAGCCATATGGTCAAAGGACAGCACTGATTCATGTAAGCTGTTCTCTGACTTCAACACGTGCATTGAGTTACATGTGTCCACATACATACATATGCACATACATATGTATGATCCCTGGGTAGCTGAATCTGTGAGTGGAGAACCCACAGACAGGGTGGGTCAACTCTATATATGAAAGTATGACATCTGATATGGAGTTTTCCTTATATAGGTTCAAATCCTACCTTTTTATTATATTACATTTCATTTAATATTTATTTTTTTTATTAATTTTGGTATTCATTTTTTTACAGTTTTCTCAGATGTAAATGTAGATTGCTAAGTAGACAGCTGGATTTAAGAATTTTAATTTACATTTATTTTATTGAGAATTTCACATATGAGTACTGTGTCTACATTGTTATCTTTCTTCTCCCCTTCCCTCCTCCAGATCCTCCCCTGTCTCCTACATACCCTTTCAGATTTATGGGCTCTTTAATTATTGTTGTTAAACAGGCACACACACACACACACTTTCACATACACATAAACACTCATATGCACACACACTCTCACATACACACACACTTACACTTTCACATACATATACATACACTCATACATATACACAATCTCACATACACACACTCACACACTTTCACACACATACACACACATTTAGGGCGGGCTGCTTGGGGTTGGATCACCTATTGGGGTTAATAAAAACCCCACACTGCCAGGCGTGGGGAATCTTATTCTGAGTTGTTGGTGAGGAGGCTCCCAAAAGAATATAGGCAGAAATTGCTATTGCCTTTGGCTGCCTTCCAGAAACTGAGGGTATGATTGTTGGAGACATCATACATTTTAGGCATAGAACTTGGAGGAACTGAACCAGGCCTGACATAGAAGACTTCTTCCTAAGAATTAGCTCCCCTAGCACCAGAAGGAGCTATGCACGCTGTCAAGGCAGGCAGGCAAGGTATAGCTCTACCCAGCTGTAATACTTAGGAGCCATAATAACTACCAGAATACCAAGATATCCTAAAGGGTGAAACTGTGGCACTTATGTCTTAGGCGTAACCAATCGCCTTCTAGTTGAACGTAAAGCCTGCTTAATAGGAGAAAATCTGTGTCTGATACTGTAAACCTAGCCCACCACCTATGGCTGGTGAGAACATGGACCCTAGAGAAGAACCTGCTGCTACCATTGCCCTAAACCAGCATGATGTCCAACTGCATTATACTCATTTTTATGTAGATAAGGGTAGTTCTCATCTCTCATCAGAGAAGTTTCTTTTTGTAGTTGTCAGAGTCCATTATCAAAACCTGCAACTGGTCCAAATGCAGAGACCATATGTGACTGTAAGGTGTCCATTCCCAACTGATACATCCACACTTCAGCTCCTGCAACTGACACTCTATGAACATTGCAGAAGGGTGGAGGGGAAGGCTGTAAGATCCAGAGGACCAGGAAGGCTGCTGAGATGGTATCTTCTATATGTGACAAAGAAACTGCACCCGTGGAATTACTACAACCTGGTGGCCCAAGCAAGACCAAAAAATGACAGCAGCAGTTGGCATGTCCATCAGATGTGGGAAATCTCTCAAGGCCCTACCCTTATATGGAGAGCTACAAGGGGTTAATGGCTGTAGAGAGGGACAGAATCAGTATGAATTTAGGGCCGGGAACTAGCCCAGATTTGAAATACAACAGAAACATCAGGCAACCTGCGACTACATTCTGGTAAGCATACAAATTACTCTGGCAACTCAGCCATGTATCTCACCGCTTTCAAGTGCTGTCCTCACATCACAGGCTGTGAGTTCCCAAGAGCCATTAACAACGGTGCCAAGCTATGAAATATTTATCCAACACTAACAAGCTATCTGCCTGCTAAACTTTCTGTAGGGCTAATTTCCCTGATTCCTTATTACTTCCCCAAGGGGCAGGGGTTTACCAATAATGAAAGTGAGACTCAGTGACTAACGAGACCCTTGTATTGTTCTCAGGGACTGTGTCTTGTCAGAAGAGATGGCCCCCACAGCCAACAGAAGGCTGTGTGACCTGGGAGGGAGTTTCATGCCAACCATTCTGTGTTTGAGACGGAGCTGCTTGCCAAAAGCAGTTAAGTTGTTTCAATGCTGGATGGCTGGGAGAGATTTCCCAGGATCCATGTAGGTAGGACTGACATGTTTATGTGGAGGTAATGACCGTGTTGGCTCCCTACAGAAAGATTAGGATGGAAGCCCAGTTCACTGTTTGGGGGGCTTGAACTGAGATCCTTGGGGCAGCCCAGAAAGAATGTGGACCTTGCCAGTCTGTTTAGAGGGTTACTACTCTTAATATAATTGCTAACTTCTTTCTCTTGCCTATCAGCTTCCACAAACTGGATATGAGCTATGATAGTGGAATGGGCAGTAGAAATAGTCCCCATCTCACATGGCTAGAGTGGAAGGGGTGGCCCATACCTATAATATCAGCACTGGAGGCTGAGCCTGGCTGCTGGCTCTGAGGTGCAAGTCAGCCTGAGATATCCAGTTCCAGGCTATCCGAGGCTACATAGTAAAACCTTGCTTCAAAAATATATAAATGAATAAAAATCAAATTCCTAGAAACTTCCTTCATTTGGCTATCTTTGTGTTTGTTTGTTCGTTTGTTTTTTTGTCTGTTTTGCTTTCTCTGGAATCTTCTATTTGCATGTGACCCAGGCATGCCTTGAAGAAGTGACCCATATGAGACTTGGTCTAATTGCAAATCAGAGGGGGCTGTGATTGGTACGGGCTCCTCAGGAGTGATGGGGGGCTGAAGAGGGGGTTGTACGAGGAGAACTAGAAGTGAACTGACTACAAAGAGTAGCTGTTTCGTTCCTTTCCCAAACTTTGCTTGACCCCCACGTGACCCGTCTTCCTGTTTAGGCCTCTCAGTGGACTTTGCCAGGCTCCACCAAGAGAACCCACAGATCTCGAGGAAGATGCTCCAACTCCAAAGGGCTGTGACTACTCGTTCTCTGGCAGGAGAATAAGAGGTGGTCACTGGCTTAAGAAATGCTTGTGCTACCAAAGTAAGCTGCCTCTGGACTGTCTCTAAAATGTGCCAGTTTTCTGTCACTTCGTAAGGAATTCCTTTAATCCAGGTACTGTTAAACTGAAATTGAGCGATCATTCAGGCTCAACTGATGTTTATTTTATGAAGTGGCTACTTTGAGCAGAGCCTTGGGCAAAGGCTTCTGTAGAGAATGTCACATTAGTCATCTGAAGAGCAAAGGCCTCAAGTTTATCTTTGCGTGATCTATGAGGGAACAGGTTTACTAAGCAAATATGTGTGGCAGGCAAGATTGCCAGGGGAGATTGGAAACTACTTAAGATGACAGGCTGTTCCCCAGAAGCCTGCCTGTGCTTCCCACAACATCTTTATGTGGCAGCAGACAAGGGCATGCAGCAGGAGCAACTCTAAACTACACTCTACTTCTGCTTTGACATGACCGCTCTGCACCCCTGTCATTGCAATGGTGGCTAATCCCCCTTTCTTCATCATGTGGATAGAGATAGCATAAACCTTGCTGAAGCTGAGCCTGGTGCTGCAAATATTTATCCTAGCTACTCGGTAGGCGGAGGCAGGATGGGTAGAAGTCGTGTAGGTAGAAGTCTGCCTAGAGTGAGTTCAAGGTCTTAAGAAGATCCTGTATCAAAATAAGTGGTATAAAAAAGGTTAAGGATATTGCTCTCTGATAGAATGCCTGACTGGCTAGTGTGAGGTTATGAGTTTAATGCTCAGCACCAAGAGTAAGAGGAGAGAAAGAGGAGGAAGAAAAAAGGGGTAAAAGAAGAAAAGAAGGTAAAGAAAAGTAGCTACCTTGCTCAGCAGGGCATGTAGTGTGTCCCTTTCTATGTAAAGGGGGGAAGAAAAAATAGATACCTGTACTTCATTTACATATTTATAAGATATTCTATAAGTCTATCTAATAAGTTAGTAATAGTCTACCCAGGGGAAGGAAAAGATGTGGGAGAGAATTGAGAGTGTGGAGCACAGATGGTAGGAAGAATTTTTTCACAACTGAGTGCCTTATACTTTTGAACCATAGTAATACATTACCTATTTAAAAATCAGGTTTATGAGAAAGACTTTCTGATTGTACTATTTGGACCTTCCCAGGAAAGGTGACGTTACTGTGGCATTTACCTTTTTAACAGGCCAGTGTTGGCTCTTTTTGATGGTGTTTCTGTGTTCATTGTCCCCAAGCTTTCTCAGATCACCCATTTCTAGGTTCTCCCCTCAGTGGGTGGTGTATTTGAGAAGAGATTCTGAATGCATTTGGTATCTTTTTCCTCTTTCTTACTCCTAAAGATATTTGTGTGCATATGGGCATGTGCACACACATGTTATACGCTAATGTGAGCCAACTTTCTTGAATTACAAACTTGACCAGAAAGAAAATGAGCTTAGTTCTTCAACTCAAGGCCTTTGTTTTGTCCATCAACAGTATTCAAAAGGTCACAGACTGCTGGGCATTACAATGATGGTAATGTCGTCAGCTCATTCCCTGCCTGCAGGAGAATCCAACAAGCCCACTGAGAATGTACCGACATCTCAACATTCCTTGGGAATAGATGCCAATTATAGTACTCAGTCAGGCTTAGCTCTTTCCATTGCCTTAGGATGGATGTAGGGTGCATTTTCACATACCCTTAGATTTATGGCTAGGGACATAATTTGGGATATAACTCTTGTTCTGCTGGCTGTCTTTTTTGATCCAGTGACAGATGCTTCAGGGTATAGCTGAAAAAGTTAAATGACCTATAGACTAACAGACTCTAACTACAGGGGACAACTTGGGTGAAATTTAGGAGCTGTTCCTTCCAGATGTAGCCAGGGCATGCTTCCTGGATCACCTGACATGGAGATGTGTGTGGATGTGGCATGTCACAGTATAGGCACCAATGACAGTTTGTTAGACTGCTAGGGAGCCTGGTCAGTGTTTTTCAGATGCCCTGGCATATTCTGACCAGTTGACATGCCTCTTCAAGCCCTTAAGTAAAGGTCAACACACAGAAGGAGAAACCAGACCACTTGTGACTTTCCTTCAATGAATGGGGAGGATTTACAAGACACCTGTTTTGGTAAAATAATCCTAAAAGGAAATGGCTAAAGATGTCTCCAGGCTTTCATGTATTACTTTTATGAATTGTACTATTCCTTTTTTCCTTTAAAGGGTTACGTGAGTGAAATACACATGGGTTATGTGAGTTAAAGAGACATCTTGGAGTTGAACTTGATCTTCAGTCAGCCTTTGGACACATCTTTAAGGTGCCTCAGAAAAATGTAGATTTAGCCTTTGCCAGTTTCATCTTCTGGCTCAGCTATGGCATTCACAGTATACCCATGTGTGTGAGTGTGTACACTCAGGAAATTTTTTGTCTTGCAAAGGAGAAAGACAAGTCTCTTCTCCAATTCTCATTCTACCTTTTTTTCCCCCTTTCCCCTCTGTCGAGCAATTTCTTGGAGGTAAAGACTTTATTGTGATGATCTTTCTCTCTCTTTGCACCATTTGTTAATAAAATTATAAGTTTTTTTTGGTAGCTCTATGTTGAAAATACTGTAATACCTCTATCCATGCTTATCCAGTGCCCTCTGGGACTTAAGCAGAAGTTTATAGATGATAATGGTTCGAGGAGCTACCCTAACCCTTAAAGGTCAAAGAATAATGGGGAGAATGGTACCCAAGGCACAGAAAAGAGGTGGAGATCTGTTTTCCTGGACTGCTTCATTTTCCTTCAGTGATCCATTACCTCTAGGAATAAACCTAGACATTGAAAGGACTCTTTTCAGAGAGCAAGTATGATTCTGAATGGGCAGGTGCAAACCACACATGGTAGTTACCTTCCCGGGGCTAGGTTGAAGGAAATGGTGTGGCCATAGGAAGCTGCCTCCTAGACCATCTCTGCCTCTAACCTCCAGTAGAACCTGTAGGTTCCTATAGCCCCTCACTTCAATTTCCTGTGGGTAAAGTGATTCTAAGAATTCCCACCTCTCATCACTGTTGAGAGGATTGTTTTAAATGTGTGTTTCCTTGAGAGCATGTCAAGCACACATGAAAACACAGGGAAGAGTCTACTTGAAGTGTAACTTCGTCAACTGTCAACTCATGGCCAGTCTATGCTCATCTGTAGCCCCATTTCCCCGTGTTCATTACTGATCTTCACAGCAAAGTAAGAAGACTTCATGGAATAACATAATGTCAAGGAAGTGGTCCCCAGAGCCTCTGATACCCAGAGATGCTTAGTCAGTGTTGGAACAATCTACATTTACAATAGCATGAATGCTACGATGATTACCTCCGGGCACATGCATGGAGGTGGCAAAGAGAATAAAATTTCTCCATTTCTTAGAGATGAGAAGACCTATCTCATACAACATATCTAAGGCCATACATCCACTAAGCAATGGGGGCAATCCCTCAAACCCTGTCTCTCAATTGCCACATACGTGTTCTTAGTTCTATTACCTGTTGCCCCTGCATAAAAGCTGACTTTTGAGTGTCTTCTGAGGGAGGCAGAGGAGACTTGTGAAGTTTTATGTGAGCTCACTGGCTCTTTATAGGGCCATAATAACCACATATTCAGGGGACACAACTTCTATGAAGGATCAGCAAATTCTCTCAGTTCATCAAACACCTCATGTGCCTCTTTATATGGTGATTTCCAGAATGTGAGAGGTGAAGAAGACACCCTTGTTGTTCTTAGTGAGCTCCTAGTCTCCTCTGCATTGAGACATAGGATGGAAAAGATGGGTACTTGTGGACAGCCTGAATGAAATGCTGAGGTCTATGGACCTCCCAGCTTTTGCCTCCAAAAAGAATTATCAACATTCCCCCAAATTGCCATTCTGACACAGCACTTTCTACTTTTATTTATACAATTCTAGAAGCTGATTGCTAGATTTAAGGATAGCTATGTGATTTTTTTTTCTACTTGTTGGGTCAGTTTAAGAAACGATTAAGTTAAGAATGACTGGACCAAGGTTAGAGGGATGGCTCGGTGGTTGGGAACACATGTTACTGTTGCAGAGGGCATAGGTTTACTTCCCAGAACCCACATGGTGGTAAAAAACCTTTGACAACCCCAATTCCAAGGGCTTAGATGCTCTCTTTTTATCTTTGTGGGAACCAGATATTCATCTGGTACATATGCAAATATGCAAACAAAATAGTCATACACATAAAATAAGCAATTCTTTTTTTAAAAGGATAGAATGGCTATACCAGTGGAGTAAATACTATCTATGGACCCATTGTTCAGAATTAAACACTGTTGGAGTTTAGGTCAACTGTGAACAATGAAGAGTTAGGAACTTCAGAGGTAGAGAGCCAAGGCCATCTAGAACAAATCTTCTGAGACCAAGGAGAAGTTTCAGAGTCTTAGTATTTCATTAGAAGGATCCTAGAGATATCACCAAAGAGATAACTTTAACTGAGACGTTATCTACATCAGACTGGCCTGTAGGCAAATCTTTGGGATATTTTCTTAACTAGTGATTATTGTGGGAGAGCCCACCAAACTGTGCTCAGTGCTACCTCTGGGAAGGTGGTCCTGGGATCTATAGAAAGCTGTCTGAATGAGCCATGAGAAGCAAGCCAGTAAGCACCGTTCTCCCACAGCCTCTGCTTCAGTTCCTGCCTTGGGTTCCTGCCTTGGGTTCCTGTCTTGGGTTCCTGCACTGACTGACTTCCTTACAGATGGACAGAGAGCTGTGAGGCACAGTGGACGCTTTCTTCCCTGAGTTGTTTTTGGTTAGTGTCTCATCACAGCCACAGACACCTAACTAATTCTATCACGTTCCAAAGACCCCACTTCTAAATACCACAGCTGGATTGAGTGTACATCTTCTAAATATGATGTTTTAATTTTTTATTAATTAATCTTTTATTTATTTTTTATACCAACCACAGCTTCCCATCTCCCCCCTGTCGCTTCTCTCCAATCTACCCCTCCTCCACCTTATTCATAAAGGAGCAGGCCTCATGGGTGCCAACAAAGCATGGCATATGAAGTTAAAGTAGGAATAAGTTTCTCTCTTTGTATTAAGGTTGGACAAAGCAACCCAGCATTAGGAACAGGTTCTCCAATACCAACCAAAGCCTTAGGGATAGGTCCTGTTCCCACTGCCAAGAGCTCTGTAAGCAGACCAAGCCACACACATGCAGGGGGCCCAGACCGGTCCCACGCAGGCTCCCTAGCCATTGGGCCGTAGCCTGTGAGATCCCATGAGCAGCCCAGTTGCTTCTGTGTGTTCCCTTGTGATGATCCTGACCCCTGGCTCCTAAATTCTTCCTCCCTCTTTGTTCTAAATACTTTGTGGTGAGTGTTAAACAACACAGGGACCTGGGGACACCCTCAAACCATATACCAATCTTAAAAGCAAGTCAGTTCAGAGCTAAAGCTAGCCTCCTTTATCCAAGATGCATCCTCAACACAGACCATGGGAGGGGAGAGAGCCTTGTCTCTCAGGCAGTTCTGAGGAAGCCACCTCATCTTTTCATTCCTAGACTCAAGAAAGGGTAAAATGGGAGAACAGAAGTTGGGTTCCATTTGGAGACAGCAGAACGTGACTCTTATTTTCCATCCTTTCTTCCTCTTTCCTTCTAGCCATTCCTATTTATTGGCTGTGAGGTGAATAAAAATGGAAGGAAGGTGGGGGAGAGAGATGGTCCTTTCTTGCCATGTTTGCTGTTTGGGTAGCATTCCTCCGGGTTGTCTACTCATTTTGGTGAGCTAGTTTTCCCTTCCCCTACTCAGCCTCAGGCTTTACTGTTCTGATTCCGTATCAGAAGAAAAATCAAAACGCAACCTTTGTCACCCATAAATTCTGACAAACTCATGTGCCATCTCAGAAACCTCTGGCTGTCCTCTGACCAGGACCTAAAAATAAAGATGAGAAAGCAAAAACCAAAGTAAACTCAGTTAAGCTGCATAATTTTTCCTTAAGTAAAGAACTATTTTATGAATGTTTTGGGGCCCAACAATAGCTACTATTAAACATTTGAGATGTGTTGAGGTCACTGGGAAAAAATCCTGCAGTTGGCAACATGGGAGATGGGTCTGTAGCCTGTGGTGTAGATCAGAGGCCTGGATGGAGCAGCTGAGGTGGCAGATTCCCTGGCTGTTACTCTGCAACAATGTGGTGAGTCAGGGCTGCCTAGTGAGAAGATGGTATGTGCTGGCTCCTTGGGTAGCGGGATTGGAATGTAGAGCAGACTGGTGGCAGCAAGTCTCCTAGGTAAACACTGGGCCCTGGTCCTTGGCTCTAGGTGTGAGTAGGCAGGAACCTGATTTATTTTCTAGGTGCAACCTGCAAAGTCTTTCTGGGCACAATGTACACAGCTATATGTGCTTTACAAGCGTGCCTCTTTAGGGAGAACCCTGTGAGAAAAAAAGAGAACAGAGGAATAAGGACAGATTGATGCCCTGTCTGGGCTGGCAGTTGAAAGATGGGTTATAAAGTGGATCTGATGGTTCAGAAGCATAGTGTGAATGGATGGCATTCCCAAATCAACTATGGAGATGCCCTGCCCCTGAACCAATAGCAATGTAAAGCCTTGGGGCAAGAACCTGCATGAGAAGTAGCAATCATATGGACCCTGTGGAAGGAAGTGACACTGTCTTAAAGAACTCTTGCACAGCACACCCTCACATTTTTTAAAAAATTCCCCCTTTGAGGAACAGAAACCTTGGGTTCTCCTAGGCCTGGAAAGGTGACAACTTTTCTGAAGCTGCCATAAAAATGGATCATTTTCTAGCAAAGAAATGTAATTTTAAAAGTCTATGGATACAGAGAGAATAGCACTGAACCTCTAATCTGAGTTAGTCTTCTAAATTATCTGAAAGAGACACTATGTTTGTGAAATGTTTGTTGGTATTTAAAGAATCCAGCTTAGTGAAGAACACAGTGTAGAGAATAAGAATAATTTTTTTAAGATTTTTCAGATTGTAATTATGTCTGAGATCAGCCATTTCCAGTGTATTACTGGCCAAGTAAATCATCTTTGTGGGTTTTAATTTCCTTCTGTATTAAATAAAGCTAATAATACCTACCTTAGAAAGATATAATTGGGAATCAGTGTTAAGAATCCTGAGTAATTATTCAGTGACTGATACATAGAAGCATGGATGAATGGGTGGGTGGGTAGGTGGGTGATGGATAGATGGATGAATGATGGGTGGGTAGTTGGATGGATGAATGGGTGGGTGGATGTATGTATGTATGGATAGATGGATAGGTGAGTAGGTGGTAGTGCAATCAGCCATAGTCCAGTAGCTTCTCTGGGCAGCATGATTTCCTGGGTACACTTGGTTTTCCAAACATGGGTTTATGTACCACACATGCTTGAGAGCACTCATGTATGATCCTAAATCTTTTCTGAAGACAAAAAATTTGGAGTTCTTCTTAGTTCTAGAATACCACAGAAATTGTTCCACTGCACTGGAACTGTGTAGTGAGACATCTTTCTCTTTAATGACACAGAATCTTGGGCACAAAGGCCACCACACAGTCACACAAGTCCATATCCATAGCAAGTGCCTATAAAAATCATCTTCAAACCACTTATCATTGCCTGGGCAAATGCTACTGCTGTACTGAAGCCATTGGAAAGCTGCACATGGCTAGCTTATCTTGTTCTGGGGGTCAAAACCAATTCTTCTACACTGGCATTAACTAGGGCTCTGGGTTGTAGCTGGCAGTCAGTGATATGTGGAATGAATGGAACTTCAGCAGTACACGAGGCTTTGCAATCAGCAGTACAGGGTAGAGGTCTGGACTATAAACAGACATTTTGCATTGCCCCATGACCATCTTCCAGAGTGCCTTCAGCTTAGCAACATAGAGAAGACATCTGGCTTTGGAGAACTTGGACCCAGAGAAAGGGCATGAGGGTCTGGGCTGACCACAGTTTATGTGCCATCCATGTTGGAGGGAGAGAGACATTCATAGATTATTACCCATGTTAACATTAAAGCTGGATCCTGATCAGCTTAGATTACAGTAGCTCTCTGTATGTGTTTCTAGGCAGCACCAGAGCTAGCTTGGGGATTATTTTTCTCTCTGGATACTGTGGGGGAGGTTCCTTGGCTGGTACTCCTAGGTTTGCTGAAGGTCTCCAATGTACCTAACGTCCATGCTGAAGTCTTGTTCTATTTGCTCAGACATCTAGCTTTTAATGTAGAAGAACAACTAACCACTCTTAGCAGAATCTGAAAGAAGCCTTGCAGGGTGGCTCATGCTCTCAGATACCCTGATGAAGTCTAATTGCAGGGCCTCTTGTGCTGGTTAACTGTCGCTGTGTGTTGCTGAAAATAGTCCCTTCTGCTCTTCTAGTTAAAGACCAGCACTGTTGGAGCCGAGTGTAGACTGTGTCCTGGAATAACAATGATAGCGCTATTTGTGGGATGAGGCTGAAACTGACTGACACTGTGAACACAACAGTGAACAGTGCTCAGTTAGGCTTCTGACAAGAACACATGGGTGATGGCAAGACTCATGATTTATTCATTGACACATAAAATTGATTTCAAAGACCACAACCTTTACATAAAAATTCACAATAGTTGAAATGTCTGGGTTTTTTTTTTTTTTTTCTATTCTGCAAAACCTGGCACCTTGGTTATTATATAAAAGGCAATGAGTGTTACTTATGGCAAATGTCTAAAGGTACCCATTTAGGTCCTTTGTGTATAGGGGGGAATTTAAAACTCCCCATATTCATGGGTGCAAGGCAACTAAATAGGCTAAATATTGCAATTAGGTGCCAAGTCTTCTTCAAGTGTTTTAAAGGGAACTATGCTGCATCCAGGGTCTCCCAATGATGCTGATGGCCATGTGACACTCTCCCCTTCAGTTCCTATCTTTACAAAGCACAATGACAGAACAATGAGTCTGTACCGCTGGACTCCAGAATACCCAGAATTTGCTGTAGTCCTTAAATTGGAGGGCAGAGGGAGTGAGGAGGGAGAGGCAGGGATGTAACCCCCCTGGCAAGTTGTCTAGGCCAACATCACTGTTGATATGCTAGAGGCAGTGTTGCTATCTTGTACACAGGACATTGCCTCCAAGTGCTCTTGAGCTGGGAGCTTCCCTTGGAAGATTTGTTCATGTGGGGACAGGCCCCAGGGACAGCGACTCTGGAGCAAAAGCATCAAGTGTGTGGGGTGAGTCTTGAGGAGTAACATTTTCCAAAGTGGATGAACATCACTGTTGCCTGCAAAGCATTTTCAAAAATAGATGTGTTCATCCCCAAGAATTTAAATTAGTAGATCTGGGGCAGCCACCAGAAGTTTTGTACTTTTACCTCCACCAAGTGATTCTGATGGTTAATTTGTGTGGGATCCAATAACATCATCCTTGGATTCCTTTCTTCCTTAGCGTTATGCAAAGGTCACCTAGCTTCTCTGAGGTCTGAGCATCTGAGGGATATTAAGTCTGTTGTCCTTACATACTCACCTCCCCATTTACCTTGCACCATGCTTCATAATCTCTTTCTCCAAGCTCCTGAGCACAGTTAGGTGCAGGCAACCCTTTAATGGACTTACCATGAGGAATAAAATGACTAGAAAGAACAGATTCAGACAGAAACCCAGAGCCAGTGGTTTGTGAACATCAAGAGTGAAGAAGTATATTGACTGTCTCTCTCACTGCTGTTATACAAAACCAAGGAGTGTGTTTTGGCTCACAGTTTGAGGGGGTTACAGTCCATCACAGCAAGAAGTGCATGCAACAGGAGTGGATCACAACTCTGGGGGGAGGAGCTTGCTGTGGGGTGGAAAACAGGGCCTTGGAAGAAGAGCTTTTAGACTCTCCACAATGTCCCAATTCCTCCAATCCCCACCCACTGAAGATTCAGACACATGGGCCTGTGGAGGATGTTTCATATTCACCCCATCACATTGTGCTTCATGGCCACCTTATAAGACAAAGCACATCCAGTCTAACTTGAAAAATCCTCATAGTCTTACGATTCTAACAATGTTGAGAAGTTTGAAGTCTTCTAGAAAGCTCAAGTAAATTCTGAGACGTCAGCTCCTGCTAAGAAAAACAATAAAAGTTAAGCACTTCTAATATACAATATCACGGAGTAACAATGTTCCCATTCCAAAGGAAGGAACAGGAAGAAAACAAGGAAAGATTGGACCAAAGCAAGACTAAGACTCAGCAGAACAAAAGCCAAATCCTATGGCTCCATGTTCAGTTTCTGGGGCTCATGATGGTATCCTCTGGACTCTCAGGCTTAGCTCTGCCTTTCCAGGTTGTTGCTGGGGGCAACATGACTCCTTGCTACTCAGTACCAGCATCTCACCCCAGGAAAGGTCCCCCTTTTCTGGCATCTCCAATATCTTGGAATCTCTTGTACCTTAAGCTTTACTTTTATAGCTTCATTACACAAGCTGTTCAGGAGCCACATATGGGAATCTAGACCTGCTGCACATTACCTGATTTCATGGCTTTTCTGGAGCCTTTCTGGATCCCTCTCCCTTACTCTCGTATCCTGCATGCCTATGAAGCCAGGCTCCCCTTAATGTTACAATCAAGATACTGCCTGGTCCTTCTGGACAGTGGCAGCAGGATCCTCTTCAGTCTTCATAACTGAACCTGGGAAAGGAGCTTTGCTAAGCAGACCAGCCACACCAGGTACCCTAGAGGCTCTGTCTCCTCAGACACTCCCTTTTTAGGTGAATTTTATTTTTTATATATTTTTATTTTTATATTAATTTTTTTCTTTTCCCCCTCCCGCCCCTTCTCCCAGTCCTCCCCTAGTCTCTACCCCCTCATTCACTCACCTTACCTGCATCCTTCCTGGCTGTCCTGCTTCTATCATTGGGGTAGGGAGAGTCTTTCTAGCCCACAGCTACAAACTCCTCCACATTCCTCTTGTAAACCATTTCTAACATCCCATAAGCCGAGTGATCAGATTTATCACAGAAATGGCCACATTTCTTGGTACTAATTTTTTGTATTAGATATCTTTATATTTCTGAGATAAAAATGTCTTGAAAATGCAATTGGGGGAGGGCATCCATTTTGACGTGTGGTTTGGATGTACGTAGTCCGTCGCGGCACAGAGGGCATGGCAGCAACAGCAAGTTGCGGTTGTGGTAGCAGCTTGCTCACATCAGGGAAGATGGGAAAGGAGGGGAGGCTGGCCCTAAACCTTGAGCGCTTCCCTTCCCTCTCTCCAGTGTTCCACTTCCTCTAGTAAGGCCCCATTTCCACAATGTCCCCAAAACAATGCTACCACGTGGGCCAATGAGGGCATGTTTCATAGTCAAGCCATCGTAGGGAGATTTTATGAGAACATCGGATCTACAAACAAAAGTTCTACAGATCAGTTCTCCATTCTGTGGCTAGAATGTAAGGGCGGAAGGGCACGTGAAGCCGCAGATTAGACTGAGAAACAGAATTTCATGACCTAAGAGGACAAGAGATACTTCAGAGTCAATGTGGCACAGGACTTGACCGTGCAGAAGAGCTATGCCCTTCCTACCTGCATAAAAGCAGAGGTACCTTGTAACATTGGGGGCAATGTGGAAAGCTAAACCTCCTCCCTGTGCTGCTTGGAATGGCCATCCTTTTTACATCCCCTGTGGGACATACAGTTACCGTGAGTATCTTAGATGCCTTTCGTTTCCTTCCCTGACATCTACATGAGACTAGCACCGGTGCATTCTAAGAAGTATTAGAAAGGGTTTGTGGGCTATTTCTTTTCTGATATGGAATTAGATTCCACCCACTCAGTGGCTTAACGCTCAACTGTAAGCTTATTAGCGTTGAGTGGTACAGAGGTGAGCAGGATAATTGTTTCCAGAGTGACACCTACTCATTCATCCACCTGTGTAAAGGAATTTCACGGATCTGCATAATCTAAGCAGTGCACTGTATCTGCAGGCTTCTTACTTCCAGGGTTAGGGTTAGAGAAAAACAGACAGGAGATAAACAAGATAGCATTAGATCAGTGGTTCTCAACCTTCCTAATGCTGCAACCTTTCAATACAATTCCTCATGTTGTGGAATTGTATTAAAATTATTTTCATTGCTACTTCATCACTGTAATTTTGCTACTGTCCTATATCGTAATGTAAATATTAGCGTTGTTGTTATTTTTGTGGTGATCTTAGGTGATACCATATGGAAAAGCCATTGGACTGCTAAGGGGTTGGCGACCCACACTTCGAGAACCCATGTTACAGATCATGATGTGATGTAGAAAGCAATGCAGAATAATAAAGGCAAGCAGTATACTAGAGGATTGGGAGACTCCTCCTCTGAGGAATGTGCAGACAGTCCAGCAGGGCTCCAGAAAGGTCTCAACCCAGAAATAAGTGTGTTAGATTCAAAGAACAGGAAGGAGGCCAGTGTGACTGAAACAGAGTAGGAAAGGATAGTATAGAAGGAGGCTGGGTCAGCCTAAGCTGAGAGCATAGTGACCCTTCCTGTTCCCATCACAGACTGCAGGCGCCATTCTAGATATGGTTGTATAACAGAGACTCATGTATATGGTATTGAGGAAGGTGACGGTTACTCATGGCTTCAGCCAACTTCTTCCTCTTATAGTCGAGGCCTGGAGAAGATCAAAAACTTTCCTGTCCCTTGCCCTCATGTTATTGGGATGCTTTTGAGACTCATGTGGCCATTGTTGAAAATTATCTCCCTTTGAGAGAGTGAGTGGGGAAAAGCTATCTCTGATGGTAACCTAGGCAGGGTACCTGATAGAGTGATCAGTATCAGGGCAATGGGGGAAGGGGAGCTGAGTCTAGAGGGGGACCCAGGGGGAACGGGCAACTAGCTTGAGAGACAGACACTGAAACAGCAAGCTTTCTGGAGAGCCAGAGGAAATGAGTGGGACATCGGGGAGTGGTTTTCTGTGTCTTCTGGGAAAGCTGAGCAGTGAGAGCAATCAGATAATGTTTTCCACTTCAGCCACAAATTACACTGTGTTTTGTCCTGGGCTTTAGGCATGCCTGTGGACTTAGGTGCTGTGCCACGTGACCGCCTCTAGTCCCTTTGCCAAAGAGTCCCCAAAGAAACAGACCCTGTCCATAAAAGCTTTTGGGTTCAATCTAGGGATAATCTATAAAGGTAATGGACAAGACCTGTATTGGCTCCTAAGAGGTATTCTGGGCTTAGACTGTGGGGACCAAGTCCAGGTGATGAAATGATGTTACATAGGACAGTTGTGTGGCTTTGGAACTGGAGAGACAACTTTGTGCTAGAAGAAGCAATGACCTTGGGTTCCCTTGTTACAATGGCAAGCAGTCATTGCCTGTTAAGATATGTGTCTCCAGTGGGTGAGGTTGATAGGGGGGAGAGAGAGAGAGAGAGAGAGCAAGAGGAGGCAAAGAGGGAGGACAAGAAGAGGAGAAAGATGGGAAGAGAAGACAGGAGGAGGGTGAGAAGGAAGGGTGGTTGTAAAAAGAGGTTTAGAGATTACAAAGTTTGATTCTATGTGTCAGGCACAGATAGATGCCCATCCCATGAATTAGCTCATTTTAGCTTCATAGCATCTTGTAATATTGACAACTATTTTCAACTTTTTTTTTTTTTATAAATGAGAAAATGGAATTGTAGGGAAGTTTTCCATATACCTAAAGTCTCACAGTCCATAAGTATATGAGGAGGACTTGAACCCAGATGGAAGACAGTAGACTAGACTCCCCTGCAGTGCACCTGGATGCCGTGGTATCTCCAACCAGGCTGATGAGATTTCCAGCTCTATCAAAGGAAGAGAAGAGGAAAAAGTGAGAAGAGGGGATAAAGATGATACATATTAGCTGGGACATGGTGGTGCACGCCTTTAATCTCATCGCTCAGGAGGCAGGGGCAGGTGGATCTCTGAGCTCTAGGCTAGCCTGGTCTATCGAGTGAGTTCCAGGACAGCCAGGGCTACAAAGAGAAACCCTGTCTCAAAAAACCAAAAACCAACCAAATACACATAAAATGTTTTTTGTTTTCTGAAATAAACCTCAGGTCCCCTTTTGACATTATGGCCTCAGCCCTGACCTTGTTACCACTTTCCTCTTTGCTTCTCTGTAACTGAGCTGAAGTGACCCCACAGGCCAGGAGTTCACAGAATAACTCTTCTCAGTCTGTGACTATCTTGTTTTAATGAGAGCAACCTGGATCCCGTCTCTGCCCTCTGAAATGGCCATTCTTTAAGTAAGAGATGTAACGGTGGTGGCAGTCTGAATTAGTCATTTCTACCTAAGATTACACCAAGGTGTCCTACAGATGCAGCCTCATTAATACACACAATATAAATCTCCTTAGCCATGAAAGCTTTGACTGCCTAGTGTTTAGGCTGCCCCCTCACCTTGTCCCAAAGTCTAGGAGCTAATGCGTTTTTCCGGATCCCTGTCTATGATGGTGTCTTGTGGGAAAGTGTCCTGTGTTTCTCTTTCTCTACATTGTCTCTCTCTTTTAAGGGTGTCATCTTGTTTCAATGTACCCCCTCCACATTTTCATGAATTCAGCTCTCCTTCAGTCAGCTGTGAGAAAGAATGGCATGTGAGGTATGTGATCTCCTGGTACAAGGACCTAAGAGAAAGATCTGGTCAACCTTTGGAGTACTGATGGGACTTTGGAACAAACCTCTGACATATAACTCTTTCTTGGACAAAGATGCATGTGCTTTGTCACCCACATGATCCCCCCTTTAAGTCCATTTCTCAATCCTACTCTTCTAAGGGGCTTCTTGTCTGGAATCAACTCCCACTGATCACTCAATTCAACTCATGTGGTTTACCAAAGTCATTGCCAAGTCATTTTGCTCAGAAAACCCAACCAAGTACTGACCCTCCCTATCCCTCAGGAAAACTTGATAAAGATGAGATCTCAATCCTTAATATTTATGCCCCTAATATAAGGGCACCTTCATATATAAAAGAAACACTACTAAAGCTTAAACCCTACATCAAACATCACACTCTAATAGTGGGAGACTTCAATACCCCACTTTAACCCTTGGATAGTTCAACCAGACAGAGACTCAACAAAGAAATAAGAGGTGTAACAGATGTTATGATGCAAGTGGATTTAATAGATGTTTACAGAGGCTTTCATCTGAACACAAAGGAATATTTCTCAGCACCCCATGGAACCTTCTCTAAAATGAACCACATACGTGGTCATAAGGCAAATATCAACAGATACAAAAAAATGGGAATAACCCCTTGTATCATATAAGACCACCATGGCCTAAAGTTAGAATTTAACAACAACAAAAATCATAGAAAGCCTATAAATTAATGGAAACTGAACATCTCTACATTAAACCACCTCTGGGTCAGGGAAGAAGTTAAGAAAGAAATCTAAGACTTTGTAGAATTAAATGAAAATGAATCCACAACATACTCAAACTTATGGGATGCAATGAAAGCAGTCTTAAGAGGAAAATTCATAGCACTAGATGCCTATATGAAAAACCAAGAGAAAGCTCACACAAGAGACCTAACTGCACAGCTGAAGGCTTTAGAACAATTAGAAGCAAACTCACCTTGAAGGAGTAGATGGCAGGAAATAATCAAATTAGGGCTGAAATCAGTACAATAGAAACAAAGAGAACAATACAAAAAAAATTCAATGAATCAAAAAGTTGGTTATTTAAGAAAGTCAACAAGATAGACAAACCCATATCCAAACTAATCAAAAGACAGAGAGAGAGAGAGTATTCAAATTAACAGAATCAGAAATGAAAAGGGAGACAAAATGACAGACACCCAGGAAATTCAGAGAATTATCAGGTCATACTTTGAAAATCTATACTCTACTAAAATGGTAAACCTTAAAGAAATGGACAGCTTTCTGGACAAGTACCAATTACCATAATTAAATTAAGAACAGATTAAAAACCTAAACAGACCTATAATACCAAGAGAAATTGAAGCTGTTATTAAAAGTCTCCCAAACAAACAAACAAAAGGCCTAGGACCAGATGATTTACTGCAGAATTCTACCAGACATTCAAAGAAGAACTAACACCAATACTCAACAAACTGTTCCATACAGTGGAAACTGAAGGAGTATTGCCAAACTCTTTATGAGGCCACAGTCATCTTGATACCCAACTCACGCAAAGATGAAACTAAGAAAAAGAGAACTACAGACTAATCTCCCTCATGAACACTGATGTGAAAATGCTCAACAAAATTCTCACAAACCTATTACAACAACATATAGAAAAAGTCAACCACCATAATCAAGTAGGCTTCATCCCAGATATGCAGGGATGGTTCAACATATGAAAAACCATAAATGTCATCCATCATATAAACAAATTGAAGGAAAAAGCACATGATCATCTCCTTAGATGCTGAAAACACCTTTTACAAAGTCCAACACTCCTTTATGATAAAAGTTCTGGAGAGATATAGGGAAAATTTCCATGTATAATAAAGGCAATTTACAAGAAGCTGATGGCCAACATCAAACTAAATAGAGAGAAACTCAAAGCAATAACACTAAAATCAGGAACTAGACAAGGCTGTTCCCTCTCCCCTTATCTATTCATTATAGTTCTCGAAATTTTAGCCAAAGCAATAAGAGAACAAAAGGAGATTAAGGGGATACAAACTGGAAAAGAAGTGAAACTATCTCTATTTGCAGATGATATGATTGTATACATAAGTGACCCACAAAATTCTACTAGGGAACTTCTACAGCTGATAAACATCTTCAACAATGTAACAGGATACAAGATTAACTCAAAGAAATCATTAGCCCTCCTATACACTAAAGATAGAAGAGCTGAAAAAGAAATAAGGGAAACATTACCCTTTATAATAGCTGTAAATAGCATTAAATACCTTGGTGTAACTATAACCAAAAAAAGTAATAGATCTGTTTGACAAAAGCTTTAAATCACTGAAGAAAGAAATTAAAGAGGATATCAGAAAATGGAAAGATCTTCCATGCTCCTGGATAGGTAGGATCAACATAGTAAAAATGGCAACCTTACGAAAAGCCATCTACAGATTCAGTGCAATTCCCATCAAAATTCCAACACAAATTTTTACAGACCTTGAAAGAACAATACTCAATTTCATTTGGAATAGCAGGAAAGCCAGGATGCCAAAACAGTTTTACTCAACAAGAGAACGTCAGGAGGCATCACCATCCCCAACTTCAAGTTATACTATAGAGCTACAGTAATAAAAACAGCCTGGTACTGGCATAAAAACAGACTTGTGGATCAATGGAATCAAGTTGAAGACCGCGACATTAACCCACAAACTCATGAACTCCTGATTTTTGACAAAGAGGTCAAAAATATTCAATAGAAAAAAAATATCTTTAACAAATTGTGTTGGCATAACTGGATGGTAGTGTGTAGAAAAAGGCAAATAGATCCAAGCCTGTCACCCTGCACAAAACTCAAATCCAAGTGGATCAAAGACCTCAACATAAAACCATCTACACTGAACTTGATAGAAAAGAAAGTGGGAAATACCCTCCAATGCATTGGCACAGGTGGACACTTCCTAAATATAACACCAGTAGCACAGACACTAAGAACAACAATCAATAAGTAGAATCTCCTGAAACTGAGAAGTGTCTGTAAGGCCAAGGACACAGTCATTAAAACAAAATGACAGCCTACAGAATGGGACAAGATTTTGACCAACCCTACAAGTGCCAGAGGACTGATCTCTAAAATATAGAGAGAACTCAAGAAACTAGAGCCCAAACTCTGAATAGCCCAATCAAAAAATAGGGTTCAGAACTAAAAAGGGAATTCTCAGCAGAAGAATTACAAATGGCTGAAAGGCACTTGAAAAAATGCTCAACATCTTTAGCCATCAGAGAAATACAAATCAAAACAATTTTGAGATACTACCTTACACCTGTCAGAATGGCTAAGATCAAAGACACAAGATAACCTATACTAGAGAGGATGCAGATGTTGGTGAGAGTGTAAGCTTGTTCAGCCACTCCAGAATGCAATATGGCAGTTTCTCAGAAAACTGAGAATCAATCTCCCCAAGGATCCAGCAATACCACTTCTGGGCATATACCCTAAAGATGCACATTCGTACTCCAAAGGCATTAGCTCAGCTATGTTCATAGCAGCATTATTTGTAATAGCAAGAACCTGGAAACAACCTAGATGTCCCTCAACTGAAGAATAGATTAACAGACTGTGGTACATCTACACAATGGAGTACTACTCAGCAGTAAGAAAAAATAATATCCTTAAATTTGCAGATAAATGGATGAAGCAAGGTCTCACAAAGCCAGAAGGATAAGCAGGGGATATACTCACTCATTAGTGGACTTTAAGCAAAAACATTCTTTTTTCATTGAAAGATGATGGGTGAATAAAGTGACTTAACACACACACACACACACACATACACATAACAACAACAAAAAAATAAAGCAAAACAAAACTTCTGATTTGACTGTGGAAGGGTTGACTAGCAGAAATTTGTGGTGGCCATACTACATCCGTGGGCATTAGCTGTAACCTACTGTGCTTTCTGGCTTAACCTGGCTTGAGGAACTTTAAATCTTAATTTTTATGTTTCATGTCTTTTAGAGAAAAGAAAAGTTTTATTACTGAGCCTAACCTGGCTTGAGGAGCTTTAAATCTTAATTTTTATGTTTCATGTCTTTTAGAGAAAAGAAAAGTTTTATTACTGTGTGAGTTTTTTAATCTATTCTGAATATTTAGCTTTTTATATAAGGTTTGATATTGATTTTTAAAAAACAATAAAAAATTAGCTTAAAATGACAAAGAAAAATAAAAAAACAAATAAAAAAAACAAGAAAAAAAAGAGATCAGGTGATATTTATATTCCTGTGCCAGGAATATTTAACATGTCTTCCCTGTTTACCTGTGACACAACCAACACAATTTCACTGTTTCTATGGCTGGAAAATTTCATGTTGTATGTGTGCATTTTCTTTTTTTATTCCATCTTTCAGGTACTTATTGGCAAACTCTCATGAATGATTTACAGTCCTTACTTAATCTCTGTCATGACAACCTCAGTCCCCTCTTGAACCTCCTTCACTGGGGTTTGAGAGCGGTGATCTCTTCTTATTTCCTAGGATGATGTACTTTAGAGATAACAGGGGCAGCATTGGGTAGGAAGACCCTGAACTTAAACATATTGCATTCCAGAGCTGTATCTTTACTAGTGAACTAGTTCCCTTATTTTCTAGAATCTTCAGTTCCTCCTAGAACATGGCGATCATAATGATAACTTTAAGGTATGTGGCAAGATCAAATGGAGTGTGTCCAATGCATGTAGATGATGGTGGGCCACATCATAAGCAAGTTAAGTGTGGACTCTTATGTCTGGTGTGTTCATGGGCTGAACAATAGTACCTAGATCTGGTTTAAGAGAGTGGTCGTCAAAGTGTGGTCACTATGCAGCCAAAGATGACCCTGGTATCCTGATCTTCCTCTCTCCTCTTTGCCTGGTAGAACTGGGGAGTTCTGGGCAGCAGCATTACATATACAGACTCTGGTCCAAAAATCTAGCCAATAGAAAGTTGGGTTGACAATAAGAACATTAAAGATGACAGGGCTTTATATAATCAGTGCCACTTTAAAAAACAAAAACAAAAACAAACCCTGTTTCTTAGTCTGAGTTGCTTGTGTATGATTGAGGCAGGAAGGGAAGATGGCCATCTAGTTGATAACTACATTAGGATTGTATGGATTAAAAGTAGGCTCTTTGAATGAGGATCTTATAGACAGAGAAGAAATGGCTTAAAGATAATAGAAGACACTCCTGCTCCTCTTCTAACAACACATGGAAGTGAACACAAAGATGCCTTTAATACTGACTACTACCAGAATAAATTTTTATGTGTTGTTAAAATAGAATTACAGTTTAAAGGCTTCTAAACATTACTTAGAGTTAACAATTTGGAAGCAAAGCTTAATTATGGAAGAGTCAGCCAGCAACAACATTCTAAATAGCTAAGCAGAAAGATAAGGCCCTATTAGAGACCATAGGCCTGGGGAGCTGGCTGCCATGGGGACATCACCTCTTTTCTTGAACCACACGTTTGCTCCGAGAAAGTAAGAAACTGTTGTCTCCATAAAATCTTTGCCAGATCAACCTTAGAGCACAAATTAGCTGCTGCTTGCAAGTAGCATTCTGTTCTGATTTCTGAGTCTATGTGATAGTAAGAGATGCTTTGTGCTTAAGTTGACCTTCCTCTTTCTAAGATCTGACTTTGTCTACATACCCTACCTCTTATTATTTATCACTCTGACCTGTCGTGAATGCTATCCTTAACAATGGGGTGCTGGCTTGTTAGGGCTTCTGAACAAGGGGTGCTGGCTATTCTTTCCTCAACCTGGCAAAAGCCTGGGTCACTTCAAAAGACAGAACTTGCATGAGAATATTTTCTTGATTAATTATGGATGTGTGAGTGTTTCTACTCTTGAGCAGATGGTCCTGGGGTGTATAAGAAAGCAAAAGGAGCAAGCTATAGAGAGCAAGCCAATAAGCAGTGTTCCTCCATGGCCTCTGTTTCACTTCCTGCCCTGTCTTCTGTTTATGATGAACTAAAGGCTATAACTGGAATAGACTCCTTTTCCCCAAGTTGTTTTTAGTCATGGAGTGTTATCACAGCAACAGAAGGCCAGCTAGAACACATGACTTAATGCTTTCTCTGGAGTATCCTCATCATTTTTGTCTGAGAAAGCATCACCCTTTAATAACAAGTAAGAAATCACCCAGTGCTCTGTGTCCATGACATTCTGCATATATTATACAATGTTATAATTTGTGTACATCTTTTTCATTTGTCTCCTCCACAGTCAAAGTTTCTTAGGGACAAATCCTGCGAGTTCTTTGGATCCCCAGTGCCTCACACTAGTCGGGTACTTGGTGCGGTATAATGTGCAGTCATCATCCTGAGTAGAAGAAGGCACAACTCACAGTTCTGTCTGCCGCCCTTCCCAACATATTCTCCTTGAGTTCTCAGCTGGACAAATTTTCTACTCACCTCATTCTAGAGGAAGTTGTAGTATTGTTCAGAGAAACCGAGCAAAAACAACACCCAGAGTTGCTTGGCTAATTCAGAGGTGAACACAGGGATGAGAGCCAGGTGTTGGGTTTCTAAATCTATCGGACTCTTTTCCTCTTTTGGATTCTGTCCCCAATTCTTGCAGGAGCACAGGCTCGGTATATGATTATTTTAACAAGACTACTTCATTCCCATTCCAGATGCTCTTGCCCATAGCCTGCAGGTGAGGAGGCTCATGAGTCCAGATGTTACCGCTGCCTGGCCTCTGTCCTTTGTAGGCATCCTGGAAGGAAGAGAAGGGAAGAGGCCAACATCCTGCTTTCTTTGAAGCCCAAAGCCAATTCTAAGCTGAGCACAATGCTTATGGATGGCTTGGCATTTATCGTCCTCATTCTTTTGTATTTTATTATTATTTTAGAGTTTGGAGAAGGATTGGTTATATCTTCCTATAGGCATTCTTTACAGACACTCAATACTTTAAAAGTGTATATTGAAAATATCTATGTGCCTATAGATATTGTTACCTTGAAGGTGGAAATGCAACTCCAATATTCTAAGACAGAGGTGAGTTCCTTCTTTTAAAGAGCAAAGTACAGAATGCCGGGGGAGTGAGAAAAAATTCTCATAGAGAAAGGAAATCAGGATTATCATAATTAGTGACAGGATACATCATGGTCAATACCCTTGAGAGGATGTGATAAAAATAGTCCTTGACCTCTAGTCTTTCTTCCCCAAACACATAACCTAGAACAAACTTTAAATCAAGATCATGTTGTAGGTTCTTCTACAAAGCATTTGACTAGTACATTTCAAAGGTGATAAAACTATTAATCACAAACAAGGTCTGTTAGTGTTTAACAGTCTAAAAAGCACGTAAGGGGAGGGAATAGAATAAAATAGAATGTGGTACCTTGGGTGCTACTCTGGACCAAGAGGCAGACATTGAACTAAGACAATATGAATGACGTATGAACTTTGAGTTTATAATATTGTATGATATTGGCTCATGAGTTGTGAGAAATGTACTTACATGAGATACCCAATGCAAGGTATATAGGAATTCTCTATATTGTCTTTGAAGATCTTATAAATTAAAAAAAAAAAAACTATTCTAAAGGAAATTTATTTAAAGAAAGAAAGGAACTGTCACATGCTATTGAAGTGCATTAAGCACTTTAGAAAGAACACAGTTTGGTGGCTTCTTATAATGTCAACCATAGACCTACAATGTGACCAAGCAAGTCCATTACTTAGATATTTGTCCAAGTGGCATGAAAATTTATGTTTGTATCCAAATGGGTATACAAATTTTGGAATGGCTTCATTCCTAATTGTTTTGAGCTAGAAATAATCCAAACACCCCCTAGGGCAATGAATAGGTGAATGGGCTGAAATCCATTCATATAATAAAATATAGGCCTGAAGAGGAGAAACTGTGGAGCTATGCAATGAACAGCACGGATAAACTCAAGTGAGTTGTGCTGAGTCAAAGACGCCAGACTCAAAAGAATTTTCACACTGCTATATACTTAGTGACGGTTTTGAAAGACTCAAAACTAGAAGGACATTAAAAACTAGACAGACTCTGCTAGTTCTGGGGGTTGGGGACAGAAGAAGGGGATGTTGGGAAGTGATAAAAATCATTTCTGTTTTGGTCTGCATAATGATTGTAGATACATGACTGCAAAGAGTCATCAAAATATAAAGAGCTGCATTCTAATAAAGATGAATTTTACTATCTCAATATGAAAAAACCTCTCAGGAACAATTGCCACTTAGTCAGGGTCCCTTTCCTCTCAGGGGCTTATTTAAATAACATTCTCACCTTTTGCTTTCTTAGTGGTTTTATGTCTAAATACCCAGTTTGCCAGAAGGGACCTGTAAGGGCCTGTGCAGATGTTATTGTTCTACGTGTTGAACAGGTATCTGTAAATGGGAGCAGTAGTCCAGGGACAAACAGCAGAGACAAAGAAATAAGAGCAGATGACAGCTAGGCTGGTGTCTGAACAATGGTGACATTAGCTAAGTGCCCCATAATCACCTGCTTTTGATGTAATCAGAGGTGATTAGAGCTCACTGTTCTCACTGTTGCCTTACAGTTTCTAAAGCTTTGTCATGTGAATTCACTCATATGACCCACACAATACTGTGCCACTTCAGTGCGACTGGCTTTGGCACCATCCTTAGACCAGGGAGTCTAAGAGTTCTCCCTGTATGCCCGAAGTCTTCTTGGCCCTCTACTCAGATGGGCTTTATTTAAAAGACATGTTAAGTTAATGTGATGTCTAGAATTGTTTTACAAATAAGGAATATGATTATTTTACAATAGAGAAGCTGCTGTGAGTCTGTTTGAGATGGCTCACTCTGTCAAGTGCTTGCTCATAAGTATGGGGCCAGAACCCATATTTAAATCAACAACAACTAATGCTTGGGGGAAGTCCCATATGCAGATTTCTGGGGCCCACAGGCCAGCCAGCTTAACCTTCATGGCAAGTTCTAGGCCAGTGAGAGATCCTATCTCAATGAAAAGGTAGACAACACCAGAAGTTGTTCCCTGGCCTCCACATGCTCTCTCTCTCTCTCTCTCTCTCTCTCTCTCTCTCTCTGTCTCTCTCTCTGTCTCTGTCTCTCTCTCTCTCTCTCTCTCTCTCTCACACACACACACACACACACACACACACACACACACACACACACACACACACACGCATTACAGAGAATTTACTAAGGTTGCTGACATGAGTATTTCAGAGCCCCAAATTCAGAATCTACTTCGTTTCTGCTGATCCACACACTGGTGACCTGTCTTTTTGGAAGAGGGTAACTCAGATTAATAGTCTTTTACCACAAATCTTTACATCTTACATGGACCAGTGAATGGAAGGCTTTATTTGGCTTCCTTTGCTGGCACTAAATTCCTATCATTAAAAACTGCCTCATGCCAGGTAAGTGGTGCGTGTCTGAGGTCCCTGCAGTCGGGAGGTGGGCAGAAGGATTATGAATTCAAGGCCAACCTAAACTGCATAAGACTATCCTGTCTCTAAAACTAAAATTCAAAACAAATAAACTACCTCTTCCACTGTGATCTTTACTAGTAGGCTAGTTTGGAGGACAGTGTATAATCTCGATTTTCCTGCCACCTTCCTGTGTTTGGATCGTGTCTGAAGGCACTCAAAGTGTCAGCTAGGATGTGTGTCTTCTGAACAAAACCCATCACCATAAACATAAAAGTGGTGATCTTCCCACAAACACAAGAGTATCCATGTCATACACAAATGCTTTTCTCCTGACAGCATCTAACTCAACACTCCTTGTCTGGGCCTAGAGGTCACTATACTAGTTCTGGGTCCTCTGAGCTTTCTCCTCTGTGTCCTCAGCATCCACCCAGAGCCTACTCCACCAATGGTGCTCCGGCTGGGTCTGATGGATGGACTGGACCCAGAGGTGTGAATCAGTGTCTTAGCTGTAGCCTGGAAGACCATAGGCAGAGTCCTTCCAAGAATCCATTAGTCTCTTCAGAGCCTTGTCCTTAGCTCATATTCAGGTTTCCTTACCAGTGTCTTAGAGAAGACTGTTCTCAGGGTCTGGAAGCAGTAGTGTGCCAGTGGACCCAGAGTGTGGAGGGGAACAAGAAACCCCACTCTCTGTCTTCACTTGGATGAATATGAATGAATCTTAGTTCAGTCTGGTTGGAAACAGGTTTCTGTGCTTCTGTCCTGTCAGAATGGTCACCAACTAGCACTTAGTGTATTCTTATGGTGTGATGAAAAGCCAGGTAGACTCGGAGTCTGGGACCAGATTCTCTGGCTGTTATGAAAACGTGAGTAAAAGACATAGTACATCATCCATAAGTGAAGGTGCCAAGAACTAAATGACCCCCATCACAGCATGATTTCCAGCATCATCCGTGTAGCCAGCTCAACCCTACACTTGTTCCAAACACTCAAGACAAATCCTACAGTCCACCCAACCCACTCCCAGTTAGCCTTCCCTCCCAAGCTGAGGGATGATTCTTCACCCAGTGGGAGCGGGTGGGCTGTTGTCTGTTTCTCTGGGCTGTGAACCCCCCAGGACAGTGATCACAGGGACTTCCTTTGGTCTCCTCATTGTGCCTGGCACTGCTGTGGGCACACAAAGGATGATGGGAAACAGCTTTAGGCCCAGAAGGTGCACAGCTTACAGTACAAGCTTTCAGAGGCTAGATGGCACTGTTGTTAGAGCCATCAGGTCTGTTCTGAGAGAGCAGTATGAGATGGAGAGAGAGCAGGAGCCTTACTGAGTTTGGTTCTGACTTCTTACTCACAGTGATGAGTGACTCCCTGCTGGCTAACACAATATACTTTGCCATTTTTCTCTGCACTTCACAACACAGGGCTTCAGTCTTCACAACCTTTTGTGGTTGTCAGAACTGCTGTCTCAATTCTAAACATTTTCAGGGCTATGAGATAAGGACCTCTCCATGTATCCCAAGCTAGCATCAAAGTCATCATCCTCTTGTCTCAGCATCCTGGGGTATGCTAGCAATCAAAATTAGGAGGGCTAGTGTTGGTACTGAGAGCAAGAAGCCATCAGCTACTACAGAAATGGCCTTAAAGCACAAATGGTTGACATGCAAATTTATGTAGAAAAAAAGAGTAAGTCAATGTCTGTTCTTTGTGTTTTCTGATTGTCTCTATTCTCCTGTTTCGTCTCAGGATGATGAAGATAAACTGAGCTGGAAAGACCGTTTCCCAGGATACTTGATGAACTTTGCCTCCATCTTGTTCATGGTAATTTCTTTGAGGGACCACCTGCCTGGGACTGTATGCATGCTGATCCAGTTGTGAGTGTGTGTGGTGTGGGTTTTTTTGTTTATTTTTGTTTGCTTGTTTGGTTTGTTTCCTAGGGCTGATTGCATTCTGGTCATGTTCTGTGTGTGATTTTTTTTTTATTTTAAATATATATATTGTGGAATAAGAGGGAGCTGGCAAAGGTGAGAACACCATAGTGATGGAGCAAGAACTTTCCAATACTGGGTTCACTAATTATATATGGCTAAAGTAGCAATGTCCTTGAAGTGGGATGTGTTCTTGCCCGGACCAAGAACTTAAAGAAATAATACAGAGGAGCTGGCTGCATAATTGTGGTAACCCTTTTGGGTCCAAGGTGGCTCTCTCTAATGCTACCAAGTGTCTGGAAGCCACAGAAGAGAGCCGGCTGGTTTCAAAGTCTTCAGTGTCTCTGTGGATGCTGCATTTCTTTATCTTCTATTTTCCTGTGATTGTGAGAGCTTTTTATTTATTAGTTTATTTTGAGACTTAATGATGTTGTCACTGCTGGGAAAAGCAGAGGGAAGAGTCTGAGATTAATTCATGGTAGAGTCAGATTAGCAATTTATGCAAGATGACCTCAGAAAAGGTCACTGAGGGATCTTGTTGGGTCAGTAACATCTAACTGTCTTCAGTGAGAGATCTGTGTGGCTTTCTTTTCTGATTAATTGATTAATTAATTTTACATTCTGACCACAGTTTCCCCTCCCTCCTCCCACCTCCCCTCTGTCCCCGATCTAGTCTGTTCCTTGCAGTGCAAATTCTAGTTGGTCTTAATAATAAAGACCCAGAGCTAGATATTGGGGTAAATGCTAAAAGGTCAGAGAGACAAAGGAGCTAGCCACTATAGAGACTTCTGGTCTCTGCTGAATTCTCAGGCCAAAGAGGTGGCGATCCTCTCTCTCTCTCTCTCTCTCTCTCTCTCTCTCTCTCTCTCTCTCTCTCTCCCTCCCTCCCTTGCCCCCTTCTCTACCTGGCCACATCACTTCCTGTCTCCACCTCCCTAATGCTGGGATTAAAGGCATGAGCCTCCACTGCCTGACTCTATTTCTCTTTTAGACCTTTTGAATCTCAGGTGGCCTTGAACTCCTGATCTTCCTGCTTTTTCCTCCCAAGTGCTGGTATTAAAGGTGTGTGCCACCACTGCCTGGTCTCTATGGCTAACTAGTGGCTAGCCCTGCCTCTGATCTCTAGGCAAGCTTTATTTGTTAGCACACACACACACAAATATCACTACAACTGCTCCTCAGTTTATATTTAGAAAAGGGCAGACCTCCCATGAATATCAACAAAGCATGGCATATCAGGTTGCAGTACAGTTAAACACCTCATCTTATCTGAAGGTGACCCAGAATGAGGAATAGCGTACTAAAAACCAGCCAAAGATCAGAGACATTTCTTGCTTCTACTATTAGGAGTCCCACAAAAAAACACATTACACAACTGTCACATCCATTCAGAGGGCCTAGGTCAGACCCATGCAGGCTCCCTGGTCATTGGTTCAGTCTCTTTGGGTTCCTGTGAACCCTTAGTTGTTTCTGTGACTTTTCTTGTGGTGTCTTTGACCCCTCTGGTTCCTACAATCCTTTCTCCCATTCTTCAGGGATTTCCCAAGCTTGGTATAATGTTTGACTATGGATCTCTCCATCTTTTCCTACCAGTTGCTGGATGAGACCTCTCTGATGACAATTTGGGTAGTCCCCAATCTATAAGTATAGCAGAATATGGTTAGGCATCATTACAGGCTTTTTTTCCCCCTTCAGTCATGTTTGGTTCTATCCTAGGTCTCTGGCAATCCAGCCTCTGAGTCCTGGCACACTAGACATTGTCTGGGTTGGGTTCATTCTCATACCATGGGT
Organism: Sigmodon hispidus; assembly: GCA_004025045.1. Taxonomy (NCBI): domain Eukaryota; kingdom Metazoa; phylum Chordata; class Mammalia; order Rodentia; family Cricetidae; genus Sigmodon; species Sigmodon hispidus. The sequence goes on along the minus strand of PVIH01006751.1, from coordinate 76,815 downwards.
CTCAGGCTGGACCAATTATTGGTTAGCCACTCCGACACTCTCTGTACCATTTACTCCAGCACATCTCATAGGCAGGACAGACTGTAGGTTGAAAGTTATGTGGGTTGGTGTCCCACTTCCTCCAATGGAAGTCTTGCCTGGCCAATTCAGGATATATATATATCTCATCCTTGTAGATTCCTGGGAATTTCCCTTGCACCAAGTTTCAAGGGTAGATTTATGGCTTTATAATGAAGACTATGGGCATAGCAGCTCAGTGTTTCTGGAACAGACTACATATGCAGAACAAAAAAGAAAAGGATTATTTGAGTTTTAAAACTGTAAAAAAAAAATCATCATCATTTATTGAGCCCATTGTCAGGAATTAATTCTGACCTGGTTTGAGCTCATCGCTTGTTTATTTTTATCATTATTATTAATATTGGCATAGTAACCAATGGAGACAGGAAACACATAGTCTCAGAAACTTAACATGCAGGCCTGGGTTAAAATCCTATAATGCCAGCATTCTGGATGTCAAGGCAGGAGGATTTCAAATTTGAGGCTGGCCTGGCTATGTGTGGTGAGACCCTGTCCAAAACATAAATGTTCTTAGCTTAGACATCATCAAACTCAAGAGCTTGTTCTGCACACAAAGTGCGGAGTTGAGGACGCTTAGCAGTCTGAATGTGTTTTCCTCTTCCTGTAAACAAGCCCAGGGCATGGAGAGGTTATTTAGGAGTGCAGTGAGCTGTTACAGTGTGACGGTAGGAAGTGTGCTCAATCTAGTGCTTCCGAGACCCCCACAAGGTGTGTTTCACAGTTGGAAAGCTTGCTCATCACTCAAGAAGCCCTGAATGAATCCAGTTGTATGCTTCATACTATTCTCAGGGACTAGGCAAAGCAGAGAATGAAAAAATAATAATAAAGGGTTTATAGACAAAGTAAGAGTGGTGGTACACACCTGTAACCCTGGTACTTTGGGAGACTGAGACAGGAGGATTTTGAGTTCAAGACCAGCCTGGAATGAAGATAAAGATACCTTAAAACATTGTAAATGTGATAAGTAAATAAATAATAAAGTCAACTTCTACCTTTAGTAGTGGTGGGTTAGGATCTTGTAATACCTGTTTTGCTGAATTTAGTGGAAAATACTGAATGAGTGTATTTTCTAGTCTTGATAAAGCCTTCAAAGGCTGCCAGGATAGTAAGGGCACTGGGCCCAAATCTAGAGGAGGTGTATTTTCCCATCTAGGCAAGGCCCCAGCCGGGCAGTTTTATGGGAAGCAGGAGGGGTGAAGATAAGGATGGTGGGAAGCTCAAATTTCATTAAATTCCTTAAAACTGTAATTCACCAAAAACTGGCCTCAAAATGAATAAAGAATTACACACTCAAGAAAATAGATAACTCGAGAAAAACTACCTTCAGAGGCATTTTACAAAAGAGGAACTCCAGGGGCTAATAAACCTACATTAGTATTCATAAACATTCTAATTTAAACCATGATAAAGCACCATATGCACTCAACAGACATCTTGTCATTAAGAAGCCTGTCAATAACAAGTGTTGGGAAAGATCTAGATCAAAAGAAACTTGTACAATGCTGGTGGGAGTTAATTTAAGAGATTATTTAAAGATGCCTTTACAAACATTCTAGCATTACTTAGTAAAATTGAGACTTAGAGCCTAGAGTCCTGAAATCAATGCCTAGGTTTATGTTTTAGAAAACCTTATGTGCACATATAGAAAGGTACACATGGGGAAAAGTCTGTGGAGCACTATTTATAATAGCCCCAAACTGCTAACAGTCCATATGCCTATCCCCACAAGAGTGGATAAATAAACCGAGCTCTATTTACACAGTTAAGGACCACATAGCTATGAAAATGAACAAGCTAATCATGGTACAGAGCAGTGTGGGTGACAAAAAAATGGACAAAGAATATACACAGCTTGATTATTATCAGGCAGTGTTTTTGAAAAGAGGAACTTGGTATGGTCTGTTTAATGGTGCATTCTTTAGGGTCAAAAAAGGTAGAGAAAGAAATGACTGTTACCCCCAGAGAGCAGCCTGTTAGGACTGAAGGAAGAGGCTGGATAAGAAACAAGAGATCTTGTGCTTGATGTGAGGTAGACAGGGAACCCTGGAGTTTGTTTTCACACCTCTCTCTCTCTCTTTGTGTGTGTGTGTGTGTGTGTGTGTGTGTGTGTGTGTGTGTGTGTGTGTGTAATGGAATTTTCTGTATGTTCCTAATAAAGCAAAATTTAAAATCACAAATGCAGATGCTTTGGAGTCAGAGGGAAAGTGAGAAAGGGGATTCCAAGATATGGTACCTGGTAGGATGCCCAGTGAAAAGGGCGGGAAACATGAAGAGAGGAATGTGCCTGTGGCTGAGATACAGCCAGGAAGGCCATAGGGAGCCAGGGGTAGAGCAAAGAATGGGCTCACCCCGCTGGGAAACTCCTAAGAGAAGGCTTGGAGTCAGTCACATGATCTGACCTGCAGTTCAGAAGGGATGAGCTGTAAGGAAATGCCATTATAGAAGGCAAGTGTTGGAGAGAGAGACAGTCACGCAAGAGGCTGCTGTGGTCATTCAAAAAGTGCTCCAAGAGTTGACCAGAAAGAATTTGGTCATGCCATGTAGAACAGAAGAATTGCCAAGCATGGTGGTGCATGCTTTTATGCCCTCGTCCTTCAGGAGCCAAGGCTGGAGGACAGATAGTCTGAGATATTACACATTTTGCCTATTTATTGCTTATTATAAGATCAACTCCACAAGGGAAGTTGTTTTTAGTTACTTTGTATTTTCCGTACGGCTGTCCCCCTGACACCTAGCCTTTAGACAGCTGTTAGGACTGAGCAGTAAACAATTACAGATGGATGCCAGAGGCAGCTGTGACACAGTGACAAAGCTGTTGACTGGAGTTACTGTCACACTCTGTGCCCCATGCTGAGCCTTGTCCCACTGGATTAGCAGAAGCTACCTCTGCCTTGAGTGGGTCTCCTTGCTTTCTAGAAAGTTCTTTCTCCTCCATATTCTCTTTTCAAGATTTCCCCCTAGCCAACTTTCCAGATGTCTGCAGAGTTTTCTTGCCTCTCTCATGTTCTCCAGAGCATCTCAGAAGCTTTAGGATCTGAAGCCTGGGGCTCAGACCAGCAGCTTCCCAGTTCATCCTTGTTACATGTGCACAGTGGTTTTTTGCAACATCATTTTAGAATGCAAGTCCAGAAATATGGGGACCAGCAGTCTCTCGTTCTTCGCTCTTTCATAATCTCAGACTCTATGCCCAGGCTTACACTGTATATTAAATATTTTCCTCATGTGTCTGACAAGAAAGCTACTTAAAGGCGAAATAGTGCTCCAGTTTCCTCTTTGTTGCTTCGAAAAATCGCTGATCAGAAGCAACTCGGGAGGAAAAGATTTATTTAGCTTACATTTCCAGGTCACAGCCCATCATTGATGACAGCCAGGGCAAAAATCACAAGCAGGAACTTGAAGGAAAAACCATGGAGAAATGGTGCTGTTTGCTCTCTTCAACATATGCTAAGCTGGCTTTCTCGTACCATCCCAGAACCACCTGCCTAGGAATGGTACCTCCCATAGTGGGCTTGGCCATCCTATGTTAATTAGTAATCAAAACAATCCCTCAAAGATATATCCGCAGAGCAGTCTTGATCTATGGAAACCTTCAGTCAGGGCTTTCTTCTCAGCTGAATCTAGGCTGTGTTAAGTAGACAATTCAATTTAAGGTAAGGATTTTGTTTGATTTTGCCAGCTGTTTGTTTTCCCCCCTTACAGTTAAAAAGGGGATACAGTCTATAGCAGGAGTGTATGGTGGCTGGCAACATTGTATCCACAGCCAGGAAACAGACAAAGCACAGGAAGTAGAGCCAGACTAGCATTCTTCAAAGCCCGCCTACAGTGGTTTCTCCTGCGAGGCTCTACCTTCCTAAATGTTTCCCGACCTTCCAAGTGTTCAAACACATGAGCCTGTGAGGACGTTTCATATTCACAGCATAACATTTCGCAATATTTTTCTATACCCCAAAGGTGAAATTATAGGACCAAATTACAAAACCCATAAGGGCTTGAATACTGTGACCTTGTGTAGTATAGATGTCATTTGGAGCTGAAAATTCAATCTTTAGCAAGCTGGCTGCATTCTTGGAGCACTGCTATGGATTAGCATTATCTATAGGATGTGGCACATGACCAAGCTCCTTTACCCTAACTGTGGGACACAGACCCCAAACATGATGCAGTGGTTTAGAGGATAACTTATCAGAAATATTACTGAATGCTTTTAAAATCAATAATCCAACCACAAGTGGTGCACTGGAGTTCACAGCAAAAGACCTGAGATCTAATGTTGGCTCAGTTCCACATGGCAGGTTTTAGTCATGGGTCATCATGAAATCTCATTTACAGAAGGTATGGTAATTATAAGGATTAGCTTAAGTGAAAAGGTACTTTGAACAATGACGTGGAGAAGATACAGTGGGGAAATGATGTTGATGATGTCAGCGTCATCCATTAATACTTCAGCTCTGTCTTGTACCCTCCAAATCTTGGGACAATCAGATTGCTGCTGCTTTGATATAAGTTTCTTTATTCATAAAACTAAATGTTGTAGGTAGATAAATGAGCCCTAAGTGCCACAATTCTTTTATTCCCACTGTGGTTTAGGAGTTGGGGGGGGGAATGATGCAAACCTGGTGAGTTCATTTTTTCACGTTTCTTTGTCTGCCAAACAGTCATGGGGGCAGGTTGGTGTCCTCTAACCCTGGGCAGCCTGGGAGATCTGTGATTTGGAGATATTCTGGGAAAGTCCAATGGGGAGGTCCAGAACTTGGTTTCTACCATGGGGTAGAAAAATCAAGACCAGGGAAATAGAAGTTTGCCAAGAGTTAATGGAGACTAGGGATGGTGTTAAGATGATGCTAGGGTGGGGTCCAGTGAGAAGAATGGTGTCTCCGGCTTTGGCTAGGGTCCCTTCACTTTATGGATTGTAGGTCAGGTTTCTCCATCTCTGTCAAGATCCCATTTGATGAAGCCTTTAAGGCTGTGGACTACATCACACTCACTCCTTTTACACACAGAGAAGCCCAGGAAAGGATCTTCGTCACCTCCCTCCTCAATGACCCTAAAGCAATGGATAGTCTTGACATTTTCCTCTAGTCTTCTCCCAACACCAAACCAGGTGTGTGTGTGTGTGTGTGTGTGTGTGTGTTTGTGTGTGTGTGTACATGCTCAGGCACGTACGCCATGCCCAGCCTTTGCCACCTCATCAATATTCCCATCACTAATCATCACTATAGAAGTAATCTGAGGTGTAGGGGCGGGAGAACCTCACACCACATTTTCTAGGCTCTGTCAGTGACACTCTCAGAGGACCAAGAAGTGAATCATCATCTGCAGTTGGAGCAGTGTCATGTCATGTACAGGTTTCCCACTTAAAAGAGTTGTCCTGCAAGCTGGTGTTGCTGCTGCATCCCATCCAAAGAGAGGCCTCCAGTGGAGGTATTTGTTGTTGTTGTTATTCTTGCAAATGCACACACACCCACACACCCAAATACTCTCACATGACCATAAAAGACAGCCCCCCCCCCGCCTTTCTTACACCATGGCCTATAAGGCAAATGCTAGCATTTATAAAGTGTACCAGGCTAGGCAGCTCAGTTTGTCACTAGCTTCCCAGGCTTCAGCATGCTGGCACCCCAGAGGTCTGTATACTGACACATCTGTAACTCATTCCAAGCTCACCAGAGTATCATTCACACTGCCTGCTACATACAGTTCAGACCTCTTCCCAGCCCGCCACTCTCCTCCCTGTTCCCCTTATCTGTTCCCTTCCTCAGCATCCTCTTGTATTCCAGCGGAAACCTTCACCCCACATTTTATACAGCCAGTGACCCATTTCTTCTGCCCGAGAGACCAGCCAGTACCCGACCAGTCTCATTGGCAGCAAGGGTGAAGCATGACTTCCCCTTACTGAAGCAAAATCAGATTTGCTTGGTGGCTCAGGGCAGAATGGAGCCTGTTCCCAACAGAGGCCTCTGTTCATCTGCCCTTTGCCGAGCCTTGATTGGGAACTCTTGCTCATAGCATCCTAATGCTTCCAGGGAACTGCCCTTCCTTGGCTGGGATGGGGACATGGGAGGGTTGGCACTGTAGGTCTAGAAGAATTTCTCATTTTTATGTCCTAGAGGAGGTAATGTGGATCTTGGAGATTTAGGGACTGGAAGACTTCCTTGGGACAAAGGAACAAGACATTTACACACCAAATTAGAATTCCTGACTTCCATTCCAAGTTGCCTGGAAGAGAACTCGGTGCTTTTATTTGCCTCATCCTGTGCCAACACCGCTCAGCTGATCTCTTTTTCCCTCTTCTGTGCTCTCATCCTTTCTCAGCTCAAACATCTTCAGTGGCTTCCACTTTCCTTTAATGGATGGTCCACCTTGAAGCTTGCCTCCTCCATGGCTATTCCCTGTCCAAGCAGATCCCCCAGCTGTCTTTGTATAGCACATAATAATCTCACGCCTGTTATATGGTATAAAAGGAGCTCATCTTATCTCCATAGTAGAAAGTTCTAGAAATCAGAGTGTGTTTTACACTCCATAGTATTGAGAATTGTCATTTTTATTTGTGTTGTGTTTGTTTTAGACTATTGGGATCTTTTTTTTTTTTTTTTTTTTTTTTT
>PVIH01006751.1:46766-70032 GCA_004025045.1 Sigmodon hispidus | reverse complement strand
AAAGTGGAGATGCTCTGCCTTGAAAATGCATTAATAAAAAGTGGAGATGACCTGCCTTGAAGATGCATTAACACTCACACTGCAACATCAGAATCCAGTGGCTTTGCAGGTCCCTTTGTCGCTCACTCAATAACTAGAGCTTACAGCAGCTGATGTGAACAGTCAGTGCTCAGTAGTTGACTACTGACATGTTTTCCTGCTCAGTAATTGACTCCTTCTCCTGTCTTCTCCACACAGATTGCCCTGACGTTCTCCATTGTCTTTGGGGTCATTGTGTATCGGATCACAACTGCAGCTGCTCTGTCTCTCAGCAAAGCTACACGCTCCAATGTCCGGGCGACAGTGACTGCAACAGCAGTCATCATCAACCTTGTGGTCATCCTCATCTTGGATGAGATCTATGGTGCTGTGGCCAAGTGGCTCACCAAAATCGGTACTGTGTCACAAATCCTCTGTCTTGGGTCAACTTGAATGTGGGTGGTTCAGTGTGTGTAAAGCATTTGATAGGACTGACCCAAAATGAATGGAACAAAATTTTGTACATTCGAGCTCAAAGAATAAAGACAAACGATGGCTGCATTCTTACCGGGCCAGCCAAAGGGCTTCTCTTAAGCAGGAATCCTCCTTATACTGTACATGTCAGCAGACCAAGGGCCTGTGCTGATTGCCTTGTGCAACAAAGAATTGCTCTCCCTTTTGTCTATGAGGTCTATTTTTTTTAACCTCAATATAGAAGAAAGGCAGATTCAACATTTCCTGTAAGAACTTATGGCACTCGAATCCTCCTCATTTTCCCAGCAGCATGTACAAAGTGAAGAAAGTGTCTCAATACTTTAACCTGAGAGGGTCTTATCTGGCCTCTCAAACCCACACATTCCCCAGGCTCTAAGCAAACTTCAAAGAGGCCTATCAGACTTCCCAAGCTTCAAGCCAGTGAGGAAAATGTCATAGCCTCCACATTCAGACATGTCATTTGAGCCGGGACCTGCTGTTGCCTGAGACACATTCTGGCATTCCTGATCATTAGATGGGGGAGGGCCGTCACAGAGACCCTTCATGTTTTCCTTAATCTGGGTGGCCCAGATGAGCCCCTTCCCCTTTGAATTGAGGGTTTCCTCCCTTATTGTAGGGACTGGAAAGCCTAGGCTCTCACTGACTCCCTAAGGATGTTGAGTCAGTGGCATGATGCCCCATCCACAGCCTGGTTAGGGCGAGAGTCAATTCAGACACTGTTCCTGTAAGGCCTTGAGATTGTGGAGACTCCTCTGTAGATGTCTCCCTGCACACAGCCTCTACCATGAGTCTCACGGGGTGGCACCCACCTTTGCTGTCCCTGATGATCTAGGATCATACCTTCTGAATGAGAGTGACAGCTTTGTTCCCTTGAAGCATCTAACTATGCGGTATTGCTTGCATTTCTTCATAGGCTTCTTGGGAAAAATCCGAGGCTGCTTTTAACTCAGCGTCTTTGGTAATCTACTAGATCATGTCCTGTGGGGCAGTTAGGGGAAGCACGGCACTTTCCAGAGTCCTCAAGGAGGCTTGGGGGAGGCACACCGTGGGAGAGTAGCTGGTACCCAGCAGGCATGTATGAAGGGAAGAATGGCAAGCAGGGGGAAGTTCCTGGCAAAGAAACAAAATGAGAAAATGCCAAGAAAGGGGGGATCAGAAAGGCACAGTGAGAAGGGGCTTGCGGGCCACTTGGACTGCTTGCAAGAATTTTGGTGGGTTTAAATGACAGCAGAATAGAAATACCAAAGCTGGTATACAGGGCAGAGAAGACATAACACATTCTAGGACACCAGAGAGTCCTCTTTTTGTGGCTCTACTAGGGCCGATGGCAGCCCCATGACATGGTGAAATGGGAAACTTGAGTCTAGGGAGTTGACACCTGCCTTTATCTTTTGGTAGAGGACTTTATATGTCAGGCTGAGGACTCTGCTTACATTCACAGACAAAGAAATTGTTGGTTTCATATGGGCACTGGTGAACAGTAGGGCCCTTCAGTTCTGATTACTGAGAAACTGTTGCTTTCATTGGGCATTGGTGAACAGTATGGCCCTTCAGTTCTGATTACTGAGTCAGATGAGAAGATCAAGGCAGCGGTGGACAACAGTCAGCATTTGAGCTTTAAAACTGAGAACTGCTGCCCTGCCAGAGGTAACTCCATAAGGGAGCCATGAGAGACCTCACTAGGGAGCTGCTCACAGACTGGCACTCTTGATGGCAGGTCACAGTGCATGGAAGAGCTTGTAAGGGTTGGGACCTGGAGGGGCACAGAACACCCTCACCACAGGCACGTTGCTCCCACTGGAAGGGCAGGGGAAGCAGGCAGGCAAAGAATGTCAGGATCATCTTCCAGACTGCCCACAAAATCAGTGAGCCCCCTTCTCTTAACTGAGGAAAGAACTGTGGGGAAGAAATAGGGCTTACAGTTGACCACCATCCTTTACGTGGAAGAAGCAGAAGAAATTGAAAGGAATGTTCCTATCCCCTGCTGATCCTAACCCTGTGGTGATATATATCTAATGAAATTATTCTGGAATATCAGAGGACAGAGTCGTCTCCCCAGGTTTTTGTTTGTTTGTTTTGTTTTGTTTTGTTTTTCAAAACAGGGTTTTCAGTGTGTCCTGGAACTTGCTTCGTAGATCAAGCTGGCCTTGAACTCACAGAGATCTTTCTGTCTTTGCCTCCCTCCCAAGTGCGGGGACTAAGGGCATGTGCCATTATTGGAGTGTTTGAATAGTGATCATGATAGAGGTTTACATTTGCAAACTTCCTTAGGAAGGATCGTGGGATGCTAGGATGCCAAGGTATAGAGGCAAGAAGGAGTCCCTCGTGTAAAGATCAGTATGTATACAGGAAATGAGAGGAAGGAAGCCGGAAGCCAATGATAGTGTAGAAATTTCTTCCTGATCCTATGGATAACTTTTTTTTCTTATACAAGACAGAAGAGAAAGTGTTCAATCATCATAATTTATAAAGACCTATTAATAAATATGTAGTGAACACTTCCCTTGTGCAAGGCTGGACGTGAATATTCTTTAAGGTCATGAATAAAATGAACGATAGAGCCTGGGGTGTGGCTCAATGAAAAATCACTTCCCTAGCATGCACAAGATCCTAGATTCAATTATTAGCACTTCAGACCACACAGATTATACGTGCCCACAATTCCATATTGGGAACCTATGCCTGCCGTCTCTAGCTGTCTTCCTTACCTGACATCTCAGCCTCCTCCAGTTTGCTTAGCCACTGCCCAGTGTCCCATAAAAAATAACAATACTCTTAATTTATTCTTAAACACGCGCGCGCGCGCACACACACACACACACACACACACATTCCTTTTAGCCCATATGATGTTCATAAGCACTGTATGACCAATAGGGAAGTATGTTTTTACTTTAAAGGCTCAAACTCAGACACCTATGTCCTTTTTGCCTAAGTTTGTTCCTGTCTACCAGCAATGGCATGCTACGTCTCCACTTAGGAATGAGTTCACTCGGATGGATATAGGGCTCTTTGTTGTTCTTGGCTATGTTAGACTAAACGTTCCCAGGAGGCTCAGAGAGGTACTGCTGTGTGGTGGAGAACACTGAATTTGGGGTTCTGGACTTCTGAGTTCCGGACTTAGCTTCCTCTCCCTCTTCTCTTAGACTATTGAGCAGCAGGGAAGACAAAGTTGGATCGATCCATCATTTTGGTTCATTTCCTAGCTCATCACCCTGCTGTACTGTTCCCACAGTCTTACGGTTCTGTCCTTGACTTTTTAGCCTTCCCCAGTCATCCTGTTTCAGACTGGATTTGAAGTATTGTTCCTGGTCGTTCTTCTTCGAGAGCTGCTCTTTGCCCTTCAGTAACACTTGGCACAATGTTTGAGGTTCTCAACCACCTTCTTCTCATTCATATTCTTCTACTGCAGCCAATCCATGCAACTCATGTCACCCTGAGCCACCCAGTGTGTTCCCACCCTTGTGCCTGGCCTCAAAAGACTGCCTCCTCCTAAACCCTTGCTTAGGCGCTCAGTGATTCTTCCCCTTTCTCGGTCTTTCACTCACCTGTTCACCCATCAGCTATTTGTGGAGCATTAGCTTTGTACCAGTCACAATTCCGACAACATGGCAGTTGACAAGTCTCCTGTAATTTCCTGATGTCATTATGCATGTCATAACCAGAGAATAATAGACAGTAAGGAAAAAGCACTGTATGGAGTGTAAGAAATATGCATTGTGGTACACAGCGGCTTGAGGCCCTACACTTTGACCTAAGTAGTCAGGAGCATCCTGTCCAGCTGATCATGTGTAGCTGTGACATGCATGTAAAGGGAGAAATTACCACCAAGAACCTAGGGAGGAATCATGAAAAGATGGGGCAGAAAAATCATGGCTACAACTGGAAATAAGTGTAAAGGAGTCGTTTCTTATATGTTGATCATATACCTCATTGTTCGTATCTGAGTGGGGTTAAGTTAGTCTGAGCTGTGCTGAGGCAGCACATTCATCTTTACATTCTAGCTCTTTCACATCGTTTATGCATTCTTGATCATATTGCACGTTTAATGTAGTTAGAGATGGCTCTTTGCTTCATACAGCTACTCAAGGACCCAGACTGACGGAAGCCATGGAGGATACTATGTCAGGAGAAAATGAGGACTGGGGCTTCCCTAGCAGAAGTGTCATTATCACTTCTGCACAGAGCTCACTAGCTCACACAAGTCCAAAGATGAAACAATTATAATACATGTACAATTGAGCAACCGTTGTTCTTGATTCTTTTGATTGGGTAAGAAATACCTGAGTGAATAATAAAGCATACTGCTAGATATGTCTGTGAGAGTGTTTCCAGAGAGCACTAACTAAGGAGGAAGATCCATCCTTGGTGTGAGCAGGACTATTCCATAGACAGGGGCATGGGTAGAGTGAAAATGAAGAAAACAGAAAGGAAGCTAACACAGGCATTCTTTCTGCTTCTTGGCTGCCATGATGTGAGACACTGTTCTGAGACCCCAACAGAAAGCTCCAAAACTATAAGCCAAAATAAATTCTCTCATTTTGAATTGCTTCTGCCAAGCATTATGTCATAGTGATGGCCTCACTTCTACCCACCCTGACAACTACTATTGGTTAGCATCAAAAGCTCTTCCGCTAGGACACGTCTTTTCTTCGAGCTCAGGGCAGACTACAAGGCTCTCGAGGGTGGTGGCTCTTGAGTCTTTTACCCTGTGCCTGTTTGTGGTGATCTTAGCACACATATGCAAATGCCATCGTTAGTGAAATGCATTCCCTCCTGTATCCATCACTCACAAATACAATTTCTACTGTTACCTACAGAATAAGCATACTCCCAGCCACAACAGAGGCTGCTGTGTTGCTTATATGTATCCATGGTCTCAACTCTGCTTACCTAAAAGGACTTCCAGTAAGTACTGAGGTAGATACGGAAAGCATAAATTTGTCCCCAAAGGATTCAGATGGACAGATGTAACAAGGAAGTCAAGACTTCAAGTTTCCTCAATGGCAAAGAACACACACTGACAAAGATGCTCATGCAGTGTAGGTACCTAGAATACTCACAAGCAGAGTAGCTTCAGGGCTTTCCCCAAACCCTGTGGGGACACAGAGCTGCCTATAGGAGTAATAAGTGTGCCAAGCTTAGAGCCTTATCCAGCCATTATTATGCTAGTGGCATCTGGCTTCCTGCCCCAGATCTCCTGATAGTCGGGGAGGTTGTGACTTTGTGCTTTGCTTGCCAGGTGCAAACAGCTGGTACAAACAACTCTAACAAGTTCCTGAGAATTTCCTACGGGCTGTGTGATGGAGGACCAATCAGCCTATCTGAAGAGCATGCTTACCATAATATTTATGACAAAAGACAAATTTTGTTAAATGCCTTGAAAGTGATCAGCTCAGAAGTGGTAGATAAAATCTGTAGTTGCCTCCAGCTGCCATACTGATAATAATAATGGATTGTGTGGAGAATAAAACAAGGCATACTCTGGTGAAGCAAGAGCTGAGCTGAACCTAGGAGTATATAGAGAAATGGCTGAAGCTTGGGAGCCTTGTCTGAGAGTGCACTTGGCCATTCAAGACTCATTGGACCCCACGTATATCCAGGTTCAGTATATGTCTGCAATGGAAGAAGGGGGATGAGGTCTGTCTTATATATATATCTTCAGTGACATATTCTTTCTTAGAGGGACAATAGGCAATAGCTATGGGAAAGGGTCTGAATCCTAGGGGAAAAAGCAAATAAGAACTGGCCAGGATATCAGGACTCTTGTCACAAACGCATAAACAGCACATGGCTCAGGCATTGTAAGAGGCTTGGAGACAAGGGAATCACAGCTGGCCAGCTCCAGACTTGCTTCTCTCTGGGGAAAGAACCCAGGGTCCTTGAGGCAAAGGCACTTCTGGGCACATACTTTTCATAATAAAGGTATCTAATGTTCTGGATCACTGTAACTCTTGACATCAGCATAGGAACAGGTCTAGTTTAGCATAGGAGGGGTTTTGCCCTTAGGCCAATTTTGGGAAATCAGAAGGAAGGCTAAGAGGCAGGCTGGCTGCAGGTTCTAGACTGATCCTGATGGCCTCCCCTGGCCTTATAAGACATTTCTGACTTCACCTCTGTTCCTCCTCTATTTCTTCCTCTTCACTTCAAAGCCATGTGCTAAATGCTAGTGTGCAGAGCTGTGTAAGTCCTCCACCTGTCTCCATTGTAATTCTCTAAGTTGCAAGGCTGGCTTTATTATGGGCACAAGAAACACGGTAAAATCAGTGTCTCCAATTCTTACGAAAGAGACTATAGTTGCTGTGGCTTACACCTGAGTGTCGCTGCCCCAGTGATCCTAGATGGGGCAGGGTTCAGATGGGACAAGAGGAAAAGAGAAAAGACCCAATTCTCACTGAATGCTGCCTTCCCTGCTCCATTCCAGGTCCTAGTAAGCACTGTGCACACTTCTTATGGGCTTTTGTTGGTCATGTTGATGGCTGGCTGTGCTTTTGCTTGGGTTCTTTAAGACAGGATTTCACTATGTAACTTGAGCTGGACAGGAACTCACTGTATAGCACATGTTGGTTTCCAAGTCACAGTCCTCCTGCTTCAGCCTCCCATGTATATAGGCATGCATCACCATGGCTTTCTTCTGTTCTATACTTCTTCAAGAGACATGAACAGATGTTCATGTATACTGTATACTAGCACAGACCAAAGGAATTATTCCACCCAGGTCTAGTTTCACGAACCAGTAAGCTTTTTGGATCTATTTATAAGATATTTGTGAAAGATTGATTACTTAGCGTGAGTCATCCAAAGGTCATAAAGGCCATCATAGCATGAGTGCTAACTCATGGAAGCTATATCCCTAGAATCTCCCGCACAGCATGCTGGAAGTCTCTTCTATTCTCTTCCCAGCAATTATTAGTTTGTGTGTGTGTGTGTGTGTGTGTGTGTGTGTGTGTGTGTGTGTGTGTGTCCTTGAGGAAGGGCTATGTAAATCCTGTAAGTTCCAAGAACTTCCTGAGAAGGAGTGATTGAATTTAAGAAAAGTTATTACTCAACAGCTCTGCACACCGTTTTCACACTTTACAACTGGTCATTTTTTTGACTTGACTTACAGAGAACTGCTGAAGAAGTTTAAAAATTTGAGTGGGCAAAGCAGTTAACGTGCATGCATGTCTATGTGTATGTGTGCACACCCACCCACCACAGAGCTTATTCTATACTGTAGTTATAAGCATTTTCACTGTAGCAGAACAGATGTTTTCAATTTATGATGGGCCTGTAGCTCAATAAACCCATTATAGGTTGAAAATACCATGAGTTGAGAAGGAATTTAATGTACCTAACCAAAGGGACATCAAATGTAGCATGCCATGCAGTGTCACTTGGCTCCCTCATGATTATGTGGCTGACTGGAAGCTCACGGCCAGTGTCCAGCATCTTCTGATAGCAGCTGTCTGATGTTTCTATTGTCCCCAATTTAGGAATTAAAAGACAGGAAAATAACCAAGAGAAAGTGAAAGAGAAGTATTTTGGCAAACATTAGATTCCTTGGGTAAAGATGAAGCCCTGGGGCCAGAAACCTGATGATTCTAACAGGGGCTGGGTTTTCTGGGTTTCTACTAATGTCCTTCCTCCCTTCTGTTTGCCCCAATGTGCATTTTCTGGTCCTGAGTCTGGGTCTTCAAGTGTGGAAAAAGCTGCTGATAGGATCCCCTGTCTTGGTGCCCGGGGTACAGAAACAGCTGCAATAGGGTCTCTGTCTCAGGGCACAGATTTAGAAACAAATGCTGCTTGCGGTGGGTTGAACCTAAGCCCATTTTCTTAGCGAGAAAATAAGGAAAGAGCAACATACTGAGGGTGAAGTGGCCTGCTTTGGGGAAAACAGAAACTTACTCCAAGGGAAAGGAGGGTGGTCCTGTTTCCCCTTCTCAGGGGCCCGTGGCCTCACTGACTATAAATCCTTAGCCCAGGTCGAAATTCAAAGTACGATTGCTTCTGAGTATGACTTTTACCAATTGTGCAGATTAAATATGGCCAGATGGACCATCTCAAATAGATAACATATGTACATTTAGCCTTAAAACAACCCCAAATGTGTAGAGAACCTTAATTTTCCCATTTTATTTATTTACATTACTTTCATTAGACAAAAAAACCTTGTTGACCTTTGTTTCAAACTTTATTCTTCAACTTAATTAGCTTCAGTGAATAAAGTGTGTTTAAGCAAAATATAGAGAAAAACTTGAGTGTCTAAGGAGCTGGGTTTAGTCATATTAGAGATCCAAATTTTATTACATTCACATAGCATCTTGAAGTAGCAAAATTATTCGGTCAATTTAGGGGAGAAGAGAATTATTTTGGCTTCCATTCCATCCTGGTGGGAAAGGCATGGTGGATGGCATGGAGAGGTGTTTGTGACAAGGTTTCTCATATCTTGATGGATCTGGATGCAATGGAACCAGAAGTGGGGTGAGGCTATAAGTTCTTGGCTACTTGCCTCCACCAGCTATGCTTCCCACCCCAAAGGTTCTACTACCTTCCAAAAGACCACTAGTTGCTGGGAGCCAAGTGTTCGACCACAGGAGCCTATAAAGGACATTTCAAGCTCAAACTATAAAAATCCACAAACAGAAGAATTTTTTAAATACAGTTATAAAATAGCTGCTCTCCATAGCTTCTTCAAGTTCTATAGGCGTTGACAAGGGGTCTTGGAGAGGGCTTAGTCAATAAAAGCACTTGCTGTGCAGCTAGGAGGAGCTGAGTTTAAATTCCTAGCATCTATGTGAAAAACCACGCATAACAGGCAGCATGTGCTTGTACCTTCAGATCTAGGAGACTGAAACAAGTAGACCCCGAAAGTCACCGGCAAGCTATGTGTCTTAATCGCTGTTCTGCCCTGAAAAGACACCATGACCAAAGCAACTTATGGAAGAAAATATTTAATTTGGGGGCTTGCTTATAGTTTCAGAGGGTTGTTCATGATCACCATGGTGGGAAGAAGACAAGCATGGTGCAGGAGCAGTAGCTGAGAGTTTTATACCCTGATCTGTAGTCAGCAGGCAGAGAAGAGGGCAGGGGCTGGTGTGGGCCTTTGCAGTGACACACCTTCTCCAGCAAGACCACACCTCCTAATCCTTCCCAGTCTGTTCCATTCCCTGGTGACTAAGAATTCAAATATATGAATCTATGGGGACATTACCATTCAAACCATCATACCATGTTATCTAACACAATAAGCCTCTGGATCAGTGAGAGAACTTATATCTGAAGGGATTAAGACAGAACAATAGAAGAGGATGTCTGGAATCTTCCTCTGGCTTCCACATGCATGCACATGGGTGCATGTACCCACACACCCACATGTAACACACATGTAAACACACACATGCACACAAAAAATTTTTTAAAAATAGAAGATGGGTCTGGAGAGATGGCTCAAAGTTAAAACTCTTCTAGAGGATCTAGGTTTGGTTCTGGACACTCATGGGAGGTAGCTCACAACCCTTCTGTAACTCCAGCTCCAGGGGATCCCATGCCTTCTTCTGGTATCTGCAGGCATCTGTACACACATGCACACATAGATACATGCAACACACACATCATGCACACACACCACACACCCCCACATACACACACACACACACACACACACACACACACTGAATAACCAAATTCTTTTTCTTAAGAAGTTGATTCAATTCATTTCCCATCGTTCTTAGAAACCTCATCTAAATTCTCCACAAGGTCTAGCCGTCACCACCAGCCTCTCTAGAAAGTGACTGGATTAAGTGTGTGGGCTGCTGCTGGTACTGTCAGACTGTGTGCACTGAGATGCTGAGCCTGAGCCTGCTGCAACACATCTCTCTGCAGCATCATTGTCTGGGTGCCCAGCCTCAATGGCAGCATTTGCAGCTGCATCTGTGTGAGTTCTGGGGTC
This sequence comes from Sigmodon hispidus, assembly GCA_004025045.1. Taxonomy (NCBI): domain Eukaryota; kingdom Metazoa; phylum Chordata; class Mammalia; order Rodentia; family Cricetidae; genus Sigmodon; species Sigmodon hispidus. The sequence continues at coordinate 59,588 of PVIH01006751.1, read as the reverse complement.
ATAGCTCCTTGGTGGAGTTTCCCCACACATATGAAACTTCAGATATCATCACTGCTTCATTCTTTAAAATGTCTTTCTTCCACTATAGTTGTTCTATGGTTCACCTTCTTTGTATGACCAGCTCCTTCCCAAGAAGGCACTGACGGTATGGTTGGGGGAGCTTTTCTGGGTTCTAGTTCATTGCCTTTATCTTGTGAGAGCAGAAACTGGTCCATATGCTTGGGAGTCTCAGCTGAGATTAGGTGTGTGTGCAGAGACACAGATGGTAGCCAGAGTGATAGTCTCATTTGTGTCTTTGGTTGTTTATTATTATTTAAATTTGTTATTTGATAATTTCATACATGTGTGTACATATGAAATGCTTTCTGATTTTTTTACCTTCTTCCCGTCAGCCTCCCCCACCTGCAAATCCTTTTTCTAAATTCATTTCTTGTTTTGTTTTCTTCTGTGACCCCTGACATACAACCCCGCAGTTACTCTCTGTAAGTGGAGCTAGTTGATCAACACAACTTCAGTTTTTCACTTAACACCTGAAGCCCAAATTTCTCCTATTAGCCAGTGATGCCCCACCCCTGAGCCAAGCTACTTGGGAGACTGAGACAGGAAGATCATGCGTTCAAGGAGAAGTTGGGCAACTTAATGACACCTTATCTTGAAATGAAAAGTAAAAAGAAGCAGAGTGGTAATTGTGGCACACACTTTAATACCAGGATTTGGGAGGCAGGGGCAGGCAGATCTCTGAGTTCGAGGCCAGCTTGGTTTACAGAGCAAGTTCTAGGGCAGCCAGGGCTACACAGAGAAACCCTGTTTGAAAAAAATAAAAATAAAAAGAGTGTTGAGGATGTAGCTCAATGGTTGAGCACTCACCTGGTGTACCAGCAGCCCTAGGTTTGATTCCTAGTACCAGAGCAGCATGGAGTTGTGAACTAGAGTACTGAGTCCTGCATCCCCCTGGTTTTCTCAACTGTGTAGAGAATTGCACCCCTTCATAATTCCAGCCCATCCAGGAAAGGTCCTATAATACCATGTTCCCTCCACACCTCTTCATTGCCAGTCACATCTTAGAATCATGCCCATCATTGGTTCTGGCTGGGTGAGAGAGAGTGTGAGCACAGAAGATGTGACAGCCCCTACTCCGAGGCTCATTGCTATACCACATAGTATGGCTAGACAGTGGCCCGGCCTCTCCAAAGTGCAAGTTAGGAGCATAACAGAGAAGCCCCTCGATGCTGTGGGAGTGGTGAGGTGTGGTAAGGGGCTGTGCTTTCTGAGGCTGCCTTTTCCTTCAAGGGACCTCAGGTTAGAAGTTACCACCACCAGTGTCCCCTGAACCACATGCAGCAGGATACATCAGTTGAGATATTCTTACGTCCCTTAGCCAATCTGGCCTAATTACCCAGCTGATGACTTCCACGGAGGAGATTGTCTACCCATGGCAAAGAAACACTGGCACACACTGAGATTCAGCCAGTTCCTCCACCACTCACTGCCTACACATGCAGAGGGCAGACTGGCTGGTTAGACTTTTGAAAGCTCCACCCCCCTGGGAGAACAATGTTTAGATCTTCCATGTTGTTGTCATCCCACCGAGCCAGGGCTGCCCCAGCTCACACATAGGGAGGCATCGTCCTGCTTTTTTTTTTTTTTTTTTTTTTTTGCCATTTTGATGCCTCTGTTGGCTGGGCTGCTGGAGACACCAGCTACAGGAAGTAGCTTTCACAAGATTGTGTGCCAAGCATCTTGTTGCTGCCTGAGATGTTTCCATATGATTAGGAGGGAGTGCGGAGACTTTGAATCCTAAGTTGGCCCCCTGGGACTAGCTTGGGCTTTCACACTAATTACCTTGCAAGGCAGTTTACAGCTGGGTCATTAGCGCGAAAGTGTTTTAGTGACACAAGGCAGCAGAGGTTGACACTTACGAAAAGGGCAGGGGGAGATTGGTGCTCGAAAGCTGTCAAAATGTCCCCTCTTGGTTCTAGATGAAGTCCTGTAAGAACTCTGCTCCCATGGGTAGAGAACAGGTGATCCCCTCAGATGGTCCCTAATCCACCTTTAAGGGCGCTCTCAAGGGGATGGGATTATGGCTAGCCTTCCACCTCGTGCTGTCAACATCAGATGCTCCTTTAAGTCCCCATAGAGACGAGATCTAAGAACGCGTAATTTGAACTGTTTCCTCATGAGACCCAAATTCATTCCACACCAAGGTCTTATGAGTGGACCCTGCCCAGTGGCCTGACACACAGATTGCCATCAGTGACGCTTACACATTTTCCCACCTCTGTGAACTCTGAGAATCCATGTTTCATATTTCCTGCCATACCCTCATCATCTCTGTGACAGACAGGTGAAGCTCCCCATGCTAGTTTGTGGAAGAGTCTAAAGCCCAACCACAGTACCCAGCATCCTTTAGCCCTGCCTCAACCCCGCTGTCTCCCTCTGTGCTTTCCTGAGGTCTTCCTCAGGAAGCTTCACTCAGACGCTGGCTGTGGCCACAGGGCTTCCCAAGGTGGGGAACCCAAGTGATTTAGTGGCCTATTGAGTAGATTTGAACTGTTTATTGAAAATGCCCATTATTTATGGTGGTGCACAGCCCTAAAAGCCTAGTGCAGGCTGCTTTTAAAAATAAAACTAATAAATAATCGCCCAGCCCATGATTTGTCAGTGTGGAGATAGAGAGCCACTCATTCCTAGCTGGAGGAAAGAATAAAGAGCTCTGAAAACACCAGATTCTTTTTTTTAAATTCTTTTTCCAAGAGAACATAGAGGAAATTCCTGTAGGGACTGAGAGATCTGAGCACAGTCAGTTCAAAGGGGATTATAAGAGGAAATTAAAGACACGTGTGTCGCTCCTTACCTCATCCTAATCCTCTTCTACACATAGTCACAAGATAAGCATTCCCAATTTTTAGACCCTCGGGTCTCATTACTTATTTTTAGGTGACATTTGTTTTAATTTTCTTAACCAAAGCTCAAAGAGAGGAGCTGAGGGTTAGCTATCTTTGACTTGAGTGCTGCAGGCTCACTGGGCAGAGGCTCAAGTGCCTTTTTTGAGAGAAAAATTCATTGTGTCAAAAGTATTTTCTTTCTTTTCTTCCCCTCCCGCCTTTCCCCCCACCCCTTCTTTCTCCTCCTTCCTGTCCCCTCCCTTCTCTTTCCTTTTGCTCTTCTTCCTCTCTCCTCTCCACCGTATATCTGTGCCTCGTCCCAGTCTTTGTTTATTTGAACACTGGATATGGGTAGACCCTGTGGACAGTCTCTAAATATGTGTCTATGCCTGCATTCACTTCTTTAACAAACAGCCTTGAGGGCAAATCCATGATTATTTTCCTTCCCCAACTCTCCTGTCTGTCTACTTGTCAAAGTAGGTATACATAGTGTGAGCATTGTGTGTGTGTGTGTGGGGGGGGGTTTCAATTATTTGTATATTTTGAGGTTATTAAATTAAGTTTTGTATTTTGAGATATGGTTTCTCATTGAACGTTCAGCTTACTAATTTGCAAGCCTGGCTGGCCAGCAAGTGTCTAGGATTCACCTGCTTATGCTAGAGTTATTGAATCATGGCACCAAACTCAACCAGGGAACAGATAAATAGACAAGAAAAAGGCCCAAGTGGGATGCATTCTTCAAAGACATGCTTCCAGTGACCACCTACAACTAGGCCCACCCCATAATAGCCCATCCAGTATGAAATGGTCCATGTATTACCCATGCATGAAGTTTGTGCCCTTGAGATTCAGTCACCTCTTAATGATTGGACCCACCAGCCAGAGAATTCATCTTCAACACAAGAGCCTTTGAGGGACCCACTGTGTACAAACATCAGCAAACCAGTGTCTCGGGGCTTCTTCTCCCATTGTATGGCACCTGCATTTGTCAGGTTGAACATGTCTGGAGCACATTCCATGAAGATGTTATAAACCTCCATGACTTAGCAGGCTCTCATAGCTGTTCTACCAGATGTTTGGCAGGCAGCCTTCTGGCTGCGGATTCGGAATTCTGGAATTTCTCCTCTAGGTGCAGTCGCTATGCTCGGTAGGCTTCAGGTCTTTCTGAGAGTTGAGGGATCTGAGTCTAAGAGGACACTACAGGAGAAAAGGATATCATAGGCAAAGGCTTCCGTCTCACGGATCATGTGACAGTTAGTGTTACTTTCAACTTGTAGTCGGAATCTAGAGTCACCCAGGAGACAGGCTTCTGAATAAGCCTGTGGGGGATTATTTTCATTGTGTTCATTGAAATGGGAAGAGCCACCACTGTGGGCGGCACCATTCTCTAAACAGGATGTTAGACTGTAAAGTAGAGAACAGGAGCTAGGCAACAGCATGCATTATTATCCTACTCTCTGATGGAAATGTGATATGCCATTTTGCCTTCCCTGCCATGAGGGACTGTACCCTTGAACTATGAGCAATACAAGCCATGTCTTCCTTAAGTTACTTATGTGAGAACATTTTATCACAGAAACAGGAAAAGAAACTAAGACAGGCCACAGTTTATTTACAGGTAATGTCTACCTAGGAAGAGGAAAGTAATTTGATAAGGATCCAGTCAATATCTGTCTCATCTCACTCAGGAGCATGGTCTCCTCATGCAAATAAGATCCCTGGAGATTCACTCTTTAATCCATGTTTCTTCTCCCTCCTGTCACTCTTACGTTTGGTTTTGAATCAGAGTCTCACTATGTAGCTTTGGATGACCTGGAACCCCCTATGTAGTTTTGTCTCTGCCTCATGAGTGCTAGGATTAAAGGTGTGAGCTACCATGCACATCTATGTGCATGCTGTGCATTTACTCATGTGACTCACAGAATACCTGTTTCTGTCTCTTAGGTGAGACAAGTATTGCCACCACCATATTTGAAACAGATAGGTACAGGCCTAAAAGTTCAGTATGTAGGTGGCTAAGGTTGGGGGGATCATGAGTTTGATGCCATATTAGACTATATCTTGAGTTCCAGGCCATCATGAGCTAAAAAGTGAGATCCTATTCTAAAAAGCAAGCAACAAAATACCAAATACAATTATGTCCTAAACAAAGTCTTAAGCAAAGATATACAAAAACAAACAAAACAACAAAAAGTATTGCTATTCCCTGTCCCATTGAGTTTTCCTAGCAGCCTAATTGCCCCCACAGAGACTACGTCTTGGAACAGACATTCTTGAATGCCACGTGTATCCATTGGAGCCACCCTCCAGCTGACCGTCACATAGTTCCTATTCATACTGATAGCTTGTGATCGCTTTGTCCCTGGATATTCTCTGGTTGCATACAGCTCCATAGAAAGTGACAGTGCCTCCATGGCCTACAATATCATCCTTGTAGTAGCATGATTTTGGGTTGTAAGAAAAGAACACTCTGAAACGAATGTTGGGGGAGGCTGAAATATCAGAGAGAGGAAGCACCACAGTCAGTTCTCACCCAGCTGTCTTGCAACTTCCTCAGCCTTGCTCCTGGTTGCTTCTGCCAGTCACTTCTGTGTCTGCCTGGTTTCTGTGAACACTTATTTACCCTATCCCATTCAGGTTAGGATTAAAGGTCTGTAGCCTCAAACTCACAGAAACAGAAGAAGTTCTGTCTCTGAGTTATGGGATAAAGGATGTTGATCCCTGTGCTGGGATTAAAGGTGTGTGTGATTGACTCAGCTGTTTATCCTTGTATTCAAGGATCAAGGATTTCCTGAGCTGTCTGCCTAGGATTTGACTGTGTGGTCTCTCTGATATCCCAGGACTTATTAAATATTAAACATATATCCACACATCTTAGTCACTGTCCTATCACTGGAGGAGACACCATGACCAAAGCAACTTATAACGCAAAGCATTTATTTGGGGAGTTGCTTGCAGTTTTAGAGGTTAGTCCATGATCATCATGGCGGGAAACAGACAGGCATGGCACGGGAGCAGTAACTGGGAGATTTTTGTTTTTGTTGTTGTTTATTTGTTTTTTTCAAGGCAGGGTTTCTCTGCAGATAAGGCTGGCTTCAAACTCCCAGAGATCTGCCTGTTCCTGCCTTCCACATGCTGGGATTAAAGACATGCATCCCCACAGGCAAGGGAAGGAGAGACTGGGCCTAATGTGGATTTATGAAACCCCACAGGCCACTCCCAGTGATGCCTCTCCTCCAACAAGCCACACCTCCTAATCCTTGTGCAGTTTCACTCACTAAGCTCCACACATTCAAATATAGGAGCCTATGGGGGCTATGCTCACTCAAACCACTATAGACAGCAAGCTGATGGGGCAAACTTACTCACATATGTTCCCTCCTTTTCTTTCCCACCATCCCATCTTACCTTCCAAGTATCCTCACAAACTACCTGCTCCTGCCATTTGGAGAGCTGTTAAATGGGCATGGACAATCAGTGATGGTCATATTATTGTTCATTTTTAAAGGGCATAGATATAGGTAATTAATATAGGAAAGTAGCAAGTCCATATAAGAGAACTGAAAAGGGGGGCAGGCACCATAAGAACATCTGGAAGAACTTCTGGGAGGAGATTTAGCCTGCGTGTTGAAGAATGCAAGGACTTGCACTTGAGGAGAGGTCAGGGAAGGGCACACTAGAGGAGGGAGCAGGGTCCCAGGTCAACTATTCCTATGCAGGCTATATGTGTACAAAGGCGATGCATCCTGTGTGTGGTCCTGGCACTGTGTCCTGAGCTCAGCACACTTTTGTACTTACCATTCTCCATGATGCAATGTTAGTCTTGACCCTGAAGGGTATGGCTGTGAACTATGATTCTAATATTTGGGCCCCTCCACATTCCAAATTCAACTTCTGAAATTTCTCTTGCTTAGTGTTTCTATTGTTTCAATGAAACAACCATCACCAAAATGTAAATTGGGGAAGAAAGGGGTTAATAGGTTTCTATATCACAGTTTATCACCAAAGGAAGTCAGACAGGAACTCACGCAATGCAGGAACCTGGAGACAGGAGCTGATGGAGGGATGATCATCATGGCCTTCTCAGCTTGCTTTCTTATAGACCCCAGGACCACCAGCCCAGAGACAGCACCACCCAATGGTCTGGGCCCTCCCCCATATGTTACTAATTAAGAAAGGCCTGCCTACTGCCCTATTTTATGGAGGAATGTTCTTAATTGAGGTTTCTTCCTTTCAGATGACTTTACCTTGTGTCAAGTTGATACAAAACCATTCAGCACAAATTCTAATCACCAAGGTGACAATGTTAGGATATGGGACATTTGAGAAGAGACGATTTAGGAGCTTAGAAAAGACCCCGGAAGATGACTAGCTCCCTCAGCATTCTGAGACACAGCAATGAGGGGCTTTCTATGGAGCAGAAATCAGGCCTTTCTGGGGAGGGATTGAGCCTGAGTATACTGAAGAATGCAATGATTTGTAACGAGGAGAGGATCAGGAAAAGGCACAGAGTCTACCTTGATCTTGCCTTTTAAGCTTCCAGAATTGTAATAGTTTTCTAGTTGTTTTGTAATCTAACTAGTTTATAATATTTTATTCAACAATACAAATAGGTTAACAATTTGTCACCCCATGCCCTCTGTCACCACCATTCATTTGTCACACACAGTCTGTGGAGTTTCCACCAAAGCATGCCACACACTTCTCACAGGAGTCTCTCAACATCTTTAGTTTTCTGAGGGCATAAAAAGGGATTTTGCCCAATCTCCTTAGGGCCCTGCTAAAAACATTGATCAACTTCTCTTCTGGGACATGACAGAATACATGTCCTAGGGCTGTAGCACATGGGTTTTAGACATAGCTCAGCTAGCTTTTGTTCTTTGCCTTCTTTGGTGACTTTGCATCATCTGAGTTGGGTAATCAGGAGGCATCTTACTTTTCCCTAGAACTTTTAAACTTCTTTCTGATAAAAATGGAGGAGAAGATGAACTGACTCAGATGCCCTATAAGTTTTAAGCCCAAGGTTTTGGCCTGAAAGTTTTGTTCAGATGCATTTTATGGGAATTATATACCTAAAGGCTGGCTGGCAACCCCTGGACCAAGTAAGGAGGGGGCCCCAAGCACTCCTGCTCAACCTCTTCTTTTTGGAGTTCAGAATGACCCAACTGCTTAGGTCGGCAGGAGGAGGGCAGTAGAAAGAGCGAGGTGAAGAACATATGTACCTTCTACCCTGTGTAACCTCAGATTACCCAGCAAATTGTTTGGTATATCCCAGATGGCTCTGTCCAGCTTTCATGTCCCAGAGAGGGGCCACCTGGATGTTGCTCTGGAGTTGTAACTTGAGAGACAATGACTCATGTCAAGGACAAAACTCTTACTTCTGGGCTGCAGAGATGGCTCATCAGATAAAAGCACATATTGCTTTTGCAAAGAACTGGAGTTTGCTTTCCAGCACCCACATCATGTGGTTTACAACCTCTCATAACTCCGGCTCTAAGAGATATGATGCCCTCTTCTGTCCTCTGAGGGCACACGCGCACACGCACACACACACACACACACACACACTTAAAACTAAAGGAAAAGAAAAAAGCCCTCTCCTCTTAGCTGCGTGGACTTTGTTCTTCCCTTGCAGAAGTCCCGAAAACAGAGCAGACTTTTGAAGAACGCTTGATCCTCAAAGCTTTCTTGCTAAAGTTCGTCAATGCCTACTCCCCCATCTTCTACGTGGCCTTTTTCAAGGGGCGGTGAGTATAACGGTGATACCTGTGGAAAAGCAATTTGCCCATTTGCTACTGACTATCAGGACAAGTAGAGTCACTCTGTTCCCATTGTCAGCCCCCATCATCACCCTGACCTTCACCCTTGGCTAGGATGAACTATTACCCAACTGGCTGTTCATGAAGAAGTGAATTTGCATCCTGAAAATCAAATATCCATGGCAACTACACAAGACCCCAAAGGGGGACTCTTAAGGTATTGCCTTTGAGAGCAGGCAGAAGAGGACTGCATGTGTAGCCAGTGAAGTTGATGCAGGCTTCACAGATGAAGGGCACTATCCTTCACTGACTGTCTTACTTCATGTACCAGCCATAAGCTCTGGGCATTCAGGACATTTGCAGTACTAGCCCTCTGGCTAAGAATTCCAGGGTTCTCACTGTCTTCACTACTTCTATAATTCACTCGAATAACTCAACAGAATTCAAGAATGTGTAGTACTCACAGTCACAGTCTTATAGTAAAGGGGAGAAGGTAATCCAAAACAGCACACAGGAGCAAGCAGATGTCTCAGAGGGTCCTGATCCTGTGGCAGTCATGTTTTAGGGACTCACTACCCTCTAGGAACATCCATGTGCTTCAACCAACTCATCCAAGAACTCTTTACTTAGGCATACTTTAATCAATCATGTGATTATACTATGAGACTCCTGTCTTCCCCCACTGAGGGCAGATTGCTGTCCAGTGCCTCAAAGTCTCAGCTACATGGTTGGTCCCTGGTATCATCTCATCACCTGTCCACATCCTGACAGATATAGGTATAGATCTATACCTATATCTATACCTCTATGTATCTATGTATCTATGTGTCTATGTATCTATCTATCTATGTATCTATCTATCTATGTATCTATCTATCTAATGTTTTCTGAGACAGAGTTTCTCTGTTTAATAGCTCTGGCTGTCCTGGAACTCACTTTGTAGACAAGGCTGGCCTCTAACTCAATGATCCACCTGTCTCTGCCTCTGAGTGCTGGAATTTAAGGTGTTTGACCCCCCCCCACACACTCACACTATTTAGGCAATACTCCCATAGCCCATATAATGAATAACAATGGTATCCTTATCACCATGGGAAATTCTAAGAATTTAGGGGCTCTCCCAAGAACTAATGACAGGAGATGAGGATTCTTTCTGCTTGATATTGATTTCTTTTTCTTGAGACAGACTCTCACTGTGAAGCCTAGGCTATCCTCAAACTCATTATGTAGCTCTGGCTTGACTTTATATGGTCTGCTGGCCTCAGCTTTCCTAGATCTAGGATCACAAGTGCTTCCACACACACTGGTTAAAATTATTATTTGTGTATATGTGTATATAGTTGGTCAGGACAACTGGCTACCTCCAAGAAAATTTCCTATCAGACTTGAAGCAACTGTATCAGGTCAGTTTCCTTGGAGCCCAAAGCTTTTGAAGAACCACAAAGAATGTTCATTATCTGTGTGTGGATTTTGTTTTTTTGTAGAAGTGCTTGCAACCCTAAGCACAAACTCCTTCTAAAATCTCTGCTTTTAGCTCTTATGAAATTATAGTAGCAAAGATATTGCCCAAATTGATGAATCTACATTTTACTGATTTTTCTATCTAGATTTCATAGCCAAGGCAAATTGCATACACATGGCATTGCAGACAGAACCCAGCTCTTAGACTTGTGGCACACTGGAAGGGTTAGTCTTGACAATAACACGACTGTAATCTGTGATAAATGACACACTAAAAGATACAGGAAAAATATTGGGGGAGGGATGGTCTACAAGTCCAGCAGTCCGGTAGCTGCCTAACACATGCAAAATTCTAGGTTCAATACCCAGCATGGACAAGCACGAAAGGAAGAGAAGAGAAGGGGAAGGAAAGGCAAAGAAAAGGCTGTGCTATCACCAGAAACAACAGGAATTCATAAACACAATCTCCGTGGTACCGAATGGCTGAGTAGCGTTTCAAGCAGTTCACATTAAGGGGAAGCACGACTCTTGGGATTGCTTGCCTGGCTCTGTGATCTGTTTCCACCTCAATACCTCGACTACTTCCCCAGTCTCCACCTCCCTCAATGAAATGGGGAGGCTGCTTCCCTTCCTTTGAATGTTTTCAGTAAAAGGGGCAAGACGCTTTCTTTGCTGAAGAAATGATTCCTGGTCAGACTTACCCTCAGCTTCATGCCAGATTATAAACCCTTACCAAAGAACTGCAATCCAGTATTAGTCCTTGACACCAGTAGAGAAGAAAAGGCACTCAGAAGTAAGTCAGTTTCTCTCTCTCTCTCTCTCTCTCTCTCTCTCTCTCTCTCTCTCTCTCTCTCTCTCACACACACACACACACACACACATACACACACTGTTCCCCTACCCAGCTCTCCCTCTATGCTCAGAAACCTGGCTACATTAAAAACTGGACCATAAGTATTACAGATATTTGCTAGTAGATAACGGGTGTGGACTCCTGTCCTTGTGTGATTTGGGAACTTCCCCTTACCCCTTGGCCTTGAAGAGGGCAGATGCTGTAGAGGTCTTGCTTCTCTGACGGTATGCACAATATTTTTCTTTCAGGTTTGTGGGCAGACCTGGAAGCTACGTCTATGTGTTCGATGGTTACCGCATGGAAGAGGCAAGTACGGTCCCTGACACTGATGCCTGGCCAGCAGTTTGTAGGTCACCCTCAGCTGAGCTCCATTTTTATCCCTTCACAGTGTTATGTTTCTCTAGCATCTGCATGCTCTGACTGCTCCTCCTTCTGAACTTCCTCTCCTACAGTGTGCTCCGGGAGGCTGTCTCATGGAACTGTGCATCCAGCTTAGCATCATCATGTTGGGGAAGCAGCTGATTCAGAACAATATCTTTGAGATTGGAGTGCCGTACGTAATGACCAATTCATTGTCTCTTTTGGAGAAGTGCCAGACTCCAGCAGTTTCCATGGCCTTTCCCCTTTGCATATAACTCCCCTTCCTGTGAACCTGCAACTGCCTTCTCCTTGTTTCCCAATCTAAGCTGAGATGGCTGAGCTCAGGGTGATTTACTATTTGTTCAGATATACATAAAAATAAAGGGCAGAGCTAAGAGATAACCCAAACCCCAAAGTGCATAAATTCTTTGATGTGTTTGTCCTCAATGGAGTAAGTAGGAGAGTTCTGTTGGGAAGCTAGAAAAGTCTGATGAAGTCATTCAAGAAACTGATGACAAAATGTGGGATACAGGACCTTAAGAGGGGAGGTATAAATACCAGGTAAAGCCCCAGGGTGCTGTGCACATTTTATAGATTGAAATGGTCATGAAATATCATTGAAAGCTACTAAAACAGAAACAAAACAAAACAAGCAAAAATCAGTCAAAAAGTCCAAAAATGTATATGCTCTGCCTTTCCTTTCTGCCCCTCAGGTTTTCTTTCCTTGTTTTGTGTATATATGCATATGTATATGGTGTGTGTGTGTGTGTGTGTGTGTGTGTGTGTGAGTGAGTGTGTTTGTATGTGCAGATATACATGTGTGTAAGTTTGTGGAGGTCAGGGGAAACCTGTTTTTTCAGAGGCTTTCCACCTTGCTTTTGGAGACAGGGTCTTGCAGGCCTGGACCTCCTGAAGAAGGAGAGGGTGGCTGCTGGCATGTGGTCAGACTCTGCCTTTGTCTTCTTCCCCAGTGCTATTATTAGAAGCTACCACACTTGCCTTTTAATGTCCGATCTGAGGTTTGAACGCTGGTCCTCATACCATCCCTTCTCCTTCTTTGTGATTTCAAAGAGGAATCAGTTTCAGATCTAGTTTTAGATATCCCAGTGTCCCAGAGTTAGGGAGTGCCCGAGACGGGCAGGGGTAACTCTAACAGGCTGGGCCACATGTCTTGAAAACAAGACTGGACACCATGCTCATGCCGTCAGACAGTCATCACAGAGGTAGCTGTGAGTCTGTCTCCCTGTTGTAGTTTTATCATGTACATTCTGCTTCAAGAAATCTTCCAGGAGAGAAGAGCTGGTTCATCTCCTTCTTTCCAACTGAATTGTGCAGTCGGTACCCAAGATGAGTGCTGTTGCTGATGATCTTCTTCTTCCTCTTCCTCCTTCTTTTCCTCCTCTTCTCACCCCCATTCTTCTCTCCTCCTCCTCCTCCTCCTCCTCCTCCTCCTCCTCCTCCTCCTCCTCTTCTTCTGGGTTTTATTGAGACAGGGTTTCTCTGT
>PVIH01006751.1:0-46666 GCA_004025045.1 Sigmodon hispidus | reverse complement strand
CTCTGCCCAAGATTCTTCATTTTAGCCCTCGAAACTCCATCTGACTGGTTTAAGCAGCAAAGAAATTCATTTACGTGTAAAGTGGCCACTGGAATATTCTTTAAGAGCCAAGAGACTCAGACTATGCAACACAACCAGGAATGACCCTGTCCACACTTCACAAGACATAAGAAATATCCTTGGTGCCACTTCTTGGCTCCTATGCTTTAGATATGGAGGAGAAAATATGTGAGTGGCTCTCATCTCCTTACAGATTAGATTTGGGTAAGACTATATTTTTCACCTGATTGTGTGCTATCTATATAATACAAATGCCATCAAAACTTTGAAAGTCAGTAGTCTGGAGTGTCAAAGCAACTTCAAAATCAGTAAGGGTTTGTTCTAGTGTATACCTGTATCACCATTGCTTCTCAGAGGGTGGTTTGTCATTATTTTCTTTGACAAACCTCTTTCCTTCAGATACAGACATCCTTTCTGAACAAACATCACATTCACTCTGCTCTTACCTCAAGAGCCCCACGACCCAGAGCTGCTAGAGACGAAGGAGCTAACTCTCCAAGATAGCATTTCTCCAGCCAAGGCCTCTGGGGCATGAAGGAAAATGTCAATGACAGGAGTTAGACCATTTTTCAAAAGTATGAATGACACCTAGTCCTGCATTCATGGGATTGAATAGACTTAATAGAAAAAAAAAAAAAAAAAGACTTAGGCCAACCTCTTTCTCCATAAAATTATCACATCAAAGCCATCTGCTTCAGTGGAATTAGAGGAAATCTGTCACTTTTTAAAAGGTCCCCAGCTTTCTGATTGTCCTTAGAAACACATTTATAGAAATGAAATTCTAATGGAGAACATGTAGTTTCTTGAGAGCAGGAGGAAATAACCCTCTTTCACTAAGAACCCTACCCCACACCCAGGGATGTGAATCATTAGCATTCTTCAGAATATTGACATAGCAATATTCTACATGGCTTTTACCGTTGAGCTGGCTAGATTTATATCAACTAGACATAAACTATAGACATCTGAGAAAAGGAAATTGAGAAAATGCCTCCATAAAATCAGACTGTGGGCCAGCCTGTAGAGCATTTTTTAAATTAGTGATTGATAAGGAAGGCCCCAACCTCTGTGGGTGGTATCATCCCTGGACTAGTGGTCCTGGTTTCTATAATTAAGTAGACTAAGCAAGCCTGGACTAGTGGTCCTGGTTTCTATAATTAAGTAGACTAAGCAAGCCATAAGAAACAAGCCAGTTAGCTGCACCTCTCCATAGCCTCTGCATCAGCTCCTGCCTCTAGGTTCCTGTCCTGTTTGAGTTCCTGTCCTGACTCCTTTAGTGATGAACAGTGCTGTGAAAATGCAAGCTGAATAAACCCTTTCCTTCTAACTTGCTTTTTGGTCATGGGGTTCTATTATAGCAATAAAAACCCCAAGCAACCATCACACTTCATTAGGTATAATAATCACAAGTATTTTTCTGCTAACAATGTTCTTTTTATTAGTGGAGGACTAGTAGGTACATCAGTATTTGAGTGTCTCATTCCACCTCTCTTCTTGAACAAGCTTCCATTTATCAGTAAGACTAGCAACCCCAATAAATTCAGGTCTCAAAGTTTTATTCTATCCCTATTTTCTGACTAACAGTCATTCAATGGTAGTTGATTAAAGCTAGAGAAACAGATGCATTTTGTTTTGTAGGCACACAGCATCTTAGAGACAGCATTTGTTGTAGGCCAACATCCAGGGTACACACAGATGATACTGAAGCCACATCTGGTCCCTTTGAAGCTATGCAGCCAAGTTCTTCAGCATAGCAGCCAAGGAAAGTCTTTATGTCACTCAAACATCTGGAGAAGACACCTGTCTTTCTAGGGCATTGCTATTCTCTTGCAGATGAAACTGTAGACAGCTTATAGGCATGAGATGTCCATGTTTCCATTCCTGGATATCTTATCTACCACTTAATACATTATTTCTAGATTCCTAAGCCTTTAATAATTTCAGAGAGACAATATTTCAGGCATATGTGTGACAGTGTGTTGGCATGTTCTCTGTCCATCAGCTTCCTGACAGATGAAAAAACACATACTGCCTTGCCTTGAAAATTTAATTTTCTTGTTTATGCTTATTGCATATGTGTTTAAAAGTATGCCACACTTTAATCAATGGCAATTGTATAATAATTCACAAAGTTGTGTGCAAGTTTGGTCTCTAAGTCTCTAACAAGTTTGGTTGTCTATGTCTCTTGATGAACACAGTGTCCTTATAGTCATATATATATATACGTATATATATATGTATATATATATAAAATCTGTAAAGGAGGTACCTTGAAAGCTTAGGACCTCAGGAACTTTTCTCCTGCTTAGTGAAGCTGGACTCTGCATACTCCACATGTAAGCCACACTGATTCAAAGCATTCAAAGGATGCTTCCTCATTTCAGCTAGAGGGCCTGGGGACTGAACTCAGGGTTTCATGCATGCTCTGTAAATGCCCCACTGAGATACATCCTGGCCTTCTCATTTTAGTTCCCAGTCTGCTAAAGGAAACACATGGCCACCTGGTTGGATTATGTAGGCAACTTCAAGAGTGTGAATCAGAGAACCACCATGCCCAAAGCTCTCGGTCATCCCACAGACTGTGTTTTGAACATGATCAGATGAAATTGATATGCTTATGATAATAAATCTTTAACTTACCACTCAAGATCATACTTGGTAAGACCAACATCAGAACTCATATTCCTGGCAGTGTCCTTATATAGGGTATAGGTGGGAAACATGGAAGAAGTAATTTTTAAAAAAGAATCTTTCTAGTCAAAAGGCAAATAACAGTGGAGTATGGCAGTGAGGTAGGAATCATGTGAATTAAAAATGATGATACCCAATGGTTTTCAGTCCTTTTTATGGAGCAGAACTATAATGCTCAACAAATCTTGGTCTATATCAAGGCTGTGCCTTATGCTCAGTGTGTGACCTTCAAAAAGTTATTGTGCAAAGATTTCCCTTTAACATGTTGTGTAATGTAAGTAGCTTGGAATAAATGCTTAGCTGTCTAGAAAATATGGACACCAGAAGAAGGAAGAACTGTTTTAGAGGTTTGTGGATAGCCGTGTTATTACTGTGTATCATGGGCTTCTTTTGAGGAAAGTTCATAAATGTGACTGACAGATCCAGCTCACAAATGCTGCCTTTCTCTTCTGTTCTAGGCCTGTTGGTTTGGTTCATAGCTTATCCATTCCTTACTTTCAGAGCCTACATCCACCTTTCCCCCATAGGAGTTAAATAAGAACCTGACAGGTTAGATTTAATTTTGAATAACCGAAAAATGTGGTTGGGACAGATGCTTTTGAGGGAGAAGCCAGGTGATTTCATACATCACTGCACCGTGATGCTCACAAACATTTCTTTCCAAGAAAGCTCAATACATGGTGAGAGTCATGGCGTGATGTGACATGACGTAACATGACATAGCTGTTCATTTGGTGTGTTCATTGGTTGGGGTTTCCCTCACCTGTGATTGTCTCACCTTTCCAACAGATGCGTATGCAAAACATTTTAGATCTGACTATGTTGTGCCCCTGAAATGGCACACCCATCGTAACTCTGACATAATTTTATTTTGAATTTAGCTCTGGTGTACACTAAAGCCAAACTATAAGTGGGCCTTTGGTCATCTAGATAGATGGAGTGTAGGGTGTGTATACATGTGTGTATGAATATGTGTATGTAAGTATATGTATGTATGTGTGTATATGTGTTTGTAAGTGTGTGTATATGTGTATGAGTCTGTGTGTTGTATGTATGAGCATGTATGAGTGTGTATATGTGTATGTATGTATATGAGTATGCATGTGTGTGTATATATATGTGTATGGGTATGCATGTGTGTATATATATGTGTATGGGTATGCATGTGTGTATATATATGTGTATGGGTATGCATGTGTGTATATATATGTATGTGTGTGTATGTGTGTGTGTATGTGTATGAGTGTGTGTTGTGTGTATGAGCATGTACAAGTGTGTATATGTGTATGTATGTATGTATATGAGTATGCATGTGTGTATATGTATATGTGTGTGTGTGTGTGTGTGTGTGTGTGTGTGTGTGTGTTCCTTCATCTTTGTGTGAAAGGAGAAATGTCAGTTTCTCTCCATGCCTTGCTTTTCCTGTCTTGGGAGTTAAACCCCAGACCTTGCATGTGTCACATAAACATTCTACCCTTTTCTTTTTCTTTTCTTGTTCTTTTATCCATCTCCCCATTTCTGTCCTGTCCGTTATCCCGGATCCTTCCTCCCTCCCGAGTCCCTCCACCCCTCCTCCCTCCCTCCCTACCTTGGAGACAAAGTCTCACTGAACATCCCAGGCTGGCCTGGAACTTATCATCCTCTTGCCTTAGACTCCAGGTGTTGGGGTCACAGGTGTGCCCCATACAATGCCAACTCTCCCACATATTAGAACCTCACCTGGACATACTTTGAGATGAAATGGACAGACAAATGAATCTTTCCATAGCAATACTTCTCTCCATCATTATTCTTACTAATGTGCCAGATCATATCCCCAAGCAACTGTCATATACCCCTGGGCACAGCTTATAAAAATGTATAAGCTCTCACTTTTCTGTATAGATTGATAAATATAACATAACACGATTTCTCTTTAGAGACATCACAGAAGGGATACTTACTAGAAATCTAAGTCTGAGGAACAAACTTGAACTCTGTGAGGAGTCAGGGAAAAAATGCCACATGCTGGCTGTGTCGTCATCTTTGACCCGCGTAGGGCTAGCCTCTGCCTTTTTCCTCAGAGAGGCCAACACCCAAGAGCCATCTGTGGAACTGATCAGGTCCCTGAAGAAGAAGGCCCTACAGATCAAGTTTAGGTGCAAGTCTCTGGAGCAATAGCTGTGGAAAAAAACAAAAGCTTCCAGAAGCTTCCTGAGACTTACCATTAAAGGGGAGCATAAAAAACACAGATGCAAAAGATAGGGTGGGGTAACATCAAAGGAATTATATAACAAGAGGATGCGTTGTAGGGTCAGAATCATAGTTTGATGTTCCCAAAGCTCTGTCTATGTATCATACAACTTGTGGGGTTCTTTTTAAACCTGGGTCAGGAGAAAGCTCCTTTATTCATTTTTTACTGGTCACTGATACCCAGAGGAAGCTTCTGGGAATGACCAGCTCTTGGGAGCTATGTATGGATTCACACAGCACCCCGCCCCGCCCCACCCCGCCCTCTTCTCTGAACCAATCCTCATTTAAAAGACTTTGAAGTCCCTCCGTCTTCTTGCTTTGCATCCTCTGCTGCAGTCTCACCATTGGCCTTCTGTTCCTGAATCCGCTCTTTCCTTGTGCTTTTAAGGTCTATCTCCCCACCCCAGCCCCAGCCCTTAAGTTCGGAAGCTCCTGGGCCTTTTTGTTAACCCTGTGTCCACCCAGTAACAGCCATTTTAAGGCTATCTCTTGCTCTCTCCACAATATCCTCCTCCTCCTTCTCCTCCTTCCTCTCTCTCTTCTCTTCTCTTCTCCTCTCTCTCTCTCTCTCTCTCTCTCTCTCTCTCTCTCTCTCTCTCTCTCTCTCTCCTAGAGCACAGACAAGCTTTTGACTCCAGGTCCAATACAGCTGTCTACACAATAGTCTCACAGGTCTCTCCACCCAACTGTACTAGAGTTCTGTCAGATCTGGAAGTCTCTCTAGTTCATTTTCCTGTCAGAAGAAAGTCATCCTTATGCTGGTATTAGGAGGTGGTCAATGGACTACCTGGGTCATCTAGGTTCCTTAAACCCAACTGTGGCCCATCACTGCACCTAGCCTATGGAGCTCCTGCCCCCACTAATACCCAAGATTCCAACATGACATGGCTGCTGCACTCCTGAACTCATAGCTTTGATTACCTGTACAAGATCTTCATGAGGTTTAGACCGTCAGCACCCACTGTCTGAGAGTATGCCTTGCATACTCTAGGCTACAGCATTCATAGCTGGGTGGCATTGATGGCAACCTTCCTCCCTTGGTATAGTGCTGAGGGTAGCTTTTTTATTATCTCCTTGGTTGGTTCATCTATCCCTCCTTTTTTTCGTGCTGAAGTAATTCTGTTCCCCAGGCTTTTAGTGACTATCGCGTTTGTTTTGTAGGAAGTTAAAGAAACTCTTTCGGAAGCTGAAAGATGAGACAGAACCTGGAGAAAGTGACCCTGAGCACTCAAAACGTCCAGAACAGTGGGACCTGGACTACAGCCTAGAGCCGTACACCGGGCTGACTCCTGAGTACATGGAAATGAGTAAGAGCCTATCTTCCTTGCCTGGGTGGCAGGTTCTGACCAAGGGCTGTGGGGAGAAGTCAGGGACTCACCGGACAGCCTCAGACACTCACTGCCCCTTTAGGGCTTCACAGTCCCGGGATAGTGGCCTTTTCCCCTTAGATCTTATGTGCTCTTCTGGAAACAAAATGCTTGTCCTTCTAAGCTAAAAGAGAAAGAGTGAAATATGCAATTTAAGAACACAGTTTCCATATGGGAAGATTAAGACTGCCCTGTGACATGTAGGCTGGAAATCTATAGACTTCTTTAAAAAGAAGAACACAGACAGAGCCCCACACTGACCTGGAGGGGCTTGGTGTAACGGCAGCTTTCTTGCAAAGGTTGGGAGGAAGAAGCTAGCAGTGAAGCATTTGGTTGTTTTCCTTGACTGGGGGTGGGGGGAAGTGGGGGGGCAGAAACAGGGGTCAGTGCAGGCTGATGAAAGCTGATCTTTTCCCATATAGCTTAGAAGCCAGGAGTTTCCCATGATGTGTTTTTCAACTTAGGTCAGCTGCCCTTAACTAGCCATGCCAGAATAACAGTGAATTTCTACTGGCATAAATATCTGGGAGTGTCTTTCTGTCACTGGAAACTAACACATTAATAGCCTAGGATACCACAGTCCACCAGCCAATACAAGAAGGTCACAGAATCTCGTCTTCCAGTCGGGCCCCTATTCTAATGCTCTAACACAGTCTACAATTTCCTATGCACTCATGAAGTCTTATGTTATCAAGATACATTTGCTCAAGTATGAATAGATGATGGGAAATATGTTCTTTATGTGATTGTTAGATCATTTTAACACATCACTTTCTGAAAGGAGTAGACCAAAGCACCAAGCTAGAGGAGGTACCTACAGACCCCTCGGTACCCTGAAGTCATGTGATGAAGAATTGTCAAATCACCCTAAGCTTGAGATCCCCAGTCCTCTGGTGCACATTTCATTCCAAACTCTGCAGCCCAGTCCAGGTTCAGGCCTAGCTTTACCTTAGGCAACGATTCTTCAGAGAAGTCATCCAGGCCAATTCCCCTTCCTCCTGGGTAGCATCATTGCCTATGTGCTTCTCTACCTCAGCACTGTGTTTGGTACCCACACTAATGGAATCTTACTGAGTTATTTAGCCCACAGATAGGCTCTGCAGTGGATCCAGCCTACTGGTTCTAAAAAGCAATGAGGAAGGGCTATGGCTCATTCATCTCCACATTCCCCAGAGCAAAGAGCATTTCCAAGGAAAATATGGACTCGATATATATCATAACCAGATGAACGCATGGATAAATTACTTAATAAGCATAGTTGGTAATTACTGAGAAATTCTCACCTTAAGAGAAAAATGAAAGTTCATTTTAAAAGGTGGTGGAAGGTGGATGAGGATGCTCTGCTACAGTTTCCTTTTTGAGATATCAAGCTGAAATATAGACCTCCAAGGTCTCGTCTGGCTTTATCAGCAATAACAGCAAAGAGTATACTCCAAGGAATGGGTGGCAAACATAAACAAACAAGCCACTGCTGTTGACAAAGGAAAGCGAAGGGTATTCCATAGTTTGGGGATGGGGAGATTTCTATTACAGATTTGGGATTAGTGGAGATACACAAGTTCCCATCTCACAGGAGGATGGAGAGGAATATCTTGGCCACTAACGTGTTGAACTCTTTACTTCCCTTGAAGAAATGAACCGCAAGGGGCATAAGGCTATGGAGGGAAAGTGGACACTGCTGTAACATGGTGGGGGAGAATATGTGGTGACTCCACATCTTTATTATTAAAGGCAGGAATGGGAAGAAAAGAGAGAGGAGAGAGAGAGAGGGAGGGAGGGAGGGAGAGAGACAGAGAGAAAGGTGAAGGGAGAGAGAGAGAGAGAAGATAAAAATGAAGGGGAGGAGTCTGTTCTTAAAGGGAAGCTGACATCAGGATGCTGGGTGGGCCAAGGTATTGCTTACTAGCCAGAACTCCAGCACGTGGGTCAGAATGCTTACAGATAAATTTAATTATTCACTCATTTTGTGGAGCACCCAACTTTTATTAAACATCTGGCAGGAGGAATAAGCCCAGAAACCAGGACAACCTCTTTACCAGTTCAGATTGGCATTGATATTGATGATCACAGGTCACTTTCAGGTACTCAGAGCCAGTGGCTGATAAGTCTATTCTGTCTCTGTGGGAGGTGAGGGGTGGGGGTAGGGTGGGAGTGGAGTTGACCAGATTTCCTCTTTACCTACAAGTTTTCCTTGTATGCTAATTTTGCAGTCTTTATGTTTATAGCCCCCACTCTCACCCCTCTATCCTGCCTCACTGGGATGCGCTAAGAATTAGGGGAGGAATTCTGGGCAGTTAAACAGCAATGCCCGTTGACACAGCCCCTCACCATTCACCACGGTTGTTAATATCAAGAGTCCAATTTTTCTCCAGTGACAGTGTTCTATGGAAAGCCATAGGGAGCCGTGGATTGGGCAGGAAAAACTTAAGGAATGTTACACGCAAGGTGTGAGGCAGATCTGAGAATGTCCCCCAGAAGCCTGACTAAACACTCTACATTGTGTTTCCTGGCCAGGCCTTTGCTTGATGAGTCTGGAAATTCCCATGGTTCTTCTTGCCATGTTTCTCTACCACCCCCTCCCTATACCCCCAACTCCTGTCCAGGTAAGAGAGTTAAAGACCTTTCTTTGGTCTGTTGTGTCCATTTCCCAGACAGGATTTTAAAATACCCATGTTCTCTTATAGTCTTAACCACACATGTATAGTGTGGTATTCTTTCTACTCTCAAGAGTAAGTCTTCATCAGGCTATACTTCATGGATAATGCTGCACAGATGGTGCCATCCACATGTCCACATTGTTGCGATCATTTTGATCTGATCTGCTTTGTGCTTTAACTGGGGTGATTGGCAGATGGCTATGGGATAGAGAGGTCTTATGCTTCCCATGGGCACAAGAGGCATGGTGAAAGGCAGCGGCAACATGGTAGGATGCTTAAGCAGGGTCTGTGTAAAAGACTTCATTATTATTATAAAAGAAAGAGGGGGAGAATAGAGAGCATGCTCAAAGGGAAGAATAAGAAAGAGTCAGGCTGTGGGAATTCTTCTTACATGGGGCTTGATGTCAGAACTGGACAGGGCATGGCTTCAGAGGCTAGGACAGAATCCCAACACTTTTGAGTGTAGCACCATCCTCTAACCTCACATTCTATCAAAAGTTGATTGTAAAAATAGCATATCGGTGTAGGGTACAGTTTAGAAACCACTTTCATACAACATGGAGTGACCCAGGGCAGAAAATGGTCTGCTTTCAATATTTAATAAACTAGGCTCAACTGCTCATCTAATCAGATGCATGGTGATAGTGAGAAGCAAAAGCGAACTATTGAAAATGACCACACTGAGAGCAGAACAAAGAGATCCAAGGACACATACCTACCCCTAGAAGATGTCTCCAAGGATACAAATGCATCCTTAGCCCATCTCTCCAAGGACACAAGACCATCCCTAGCCCATCTCTCTATGAACACATACCCATCCTTAGCCCATCTCTCCAAGGATACATGTACATCCCAACCTCATCTATGAGATTCTGATGCAAACTTAATTTTAAATAGAGAGCAAGATTGCATAGTTAAGCATTCTTGGTCAGGATGTGGTCCCACACATCTGTCTTCCTTGTCTGGTTTCAGATTCTATCAGAGAACCTGACAAGCCATCAGAATTGTGCGGAGTTTATTTCTAGGAGACATACTCTCCATCGTTCTGGTACCAGGCTTCAAGCTTTTTGCTTCTCCTAGCATGAAATCGATAAATTTCATCGTGTGTGTGTGTGTGTGTGTGTGTGTGTGTGTGTGTGTGTGCCCATATTTCTCCATAATCATAACCCAAAGGAGGGAAACTAATATCTCTTTAGAATATCTTAATTCTTGTCAGGAGTGTTACACAGTGATCCCAAGTTCATCTTTAAGAGGATTAACATGAGGGTTAGGTTAAAATAGGAGGCAAAGAGATATACATGATTAAGTGAGCCTAGTCATGTCTGTTGTCTCAACTCCCGTCCTTCAAGATGGTGAGATGAATTGTTCAATTGTGACTGTGTCACTCAGCCTTGTCCTCATGGGCAATTGTCTTATCTAGAAGGATGGTCTGTCCTACCAGGCTTTGCTCCTCCTGGAGTTCAGGGTGACTTAAGAAGAAAGGTTAAGGACAATATCTCAACTCTGTAACTTCAGCCAAAGTACTGACTCAAACTGAAAGAAGAGATGTGAGGCTTTTGGCTTCCTCTTAGTCCTCTCCTGGGCCCAAGTCGGGAGTCAGTGCTTTTTAGCAAAAGCAGTTTCATGTCTGCTTCTCAGCACGCCCCCCCCCAAACTTTCCACAAGTGTTATCAAGAGAGAGACTACTCAACATTATCATGGGATGTTTCTCATCAGGGTACCTGTCCCTCACTCATTTTGCCCCTGCTAGGAATTTTGAATGCCTGATGAAGCCTTAGGACTTCAGCCTTTCTCTTTTGTGTTACCGTGCACACAGCCTAGCCCTTTCCTTTCCTACTCTTTTGCTTTTTACATTTTAAGAACAGCTCTTCAAACATGCCAGCAATGCTTGTTCTTCTGAAGATTGTCAGCCCCAGATTTCCCCTAGTTAGCGAGCAAGGGCATGCAAGAACTCGCTTTCTCTGGCTGTCCTTGCCAAAGGGCATGCCTGCATGTTGGGGTCACTTACACTCCATCTACATCTGCTTGTAGCTTAAGACTACCTGTCCCCGGGCTCTTGAACCTCAGACATGCTTGCTCTTGGAAGCATTTTCTGCTTCTCCACCCCCAGTTCCTCTCCTGTTTATCTTCGCTTGTGCCCTTTGGAGAATGTGGTTACCTTGTCATCAAGGACTGTGTCTTAGTCTTCTTACCCTACGCTTCAGGTCCTGGAAGGTAGACAAAAAAGCTCAGCAAAATAGCTCCTCACCTTGTCTTCCTGCCAAGGAAACAGGACCCTGCTCTTCTTTATCTCAGGATACATGGGCCTCCCTCTTCCCCATGGACATGTTCAGATATCTTTCCTCCTAGAATGTGATTCCTGGGAAGACTGGATTTCTTTGGGGTCTCTTTTCTCAACAGTCTGGCAGACAAAGGGAGGGACTCAAGAGCCTTTCTTAGAACATCTCCCTTCCCAGGCTGGTTCTTCTCTCTCCTCTCAGCTCTATAATCCATGGCTCAACGGTCAAACTTTCTTGAGTTATAGGAACCACTTACTTGACCCAACTCAGGTGCCTTATCTCCCATTACTGTCCCCGCCATGTGTTTTGAGATTTCCCATGAAGCAGTGAAGAGCCCCAAAGGAATGCCAGAGGAAGTATTTCTAAGCTAACTGAAGATTTGAAATCGTGAGTTCTACCTCACTGTCTTTCTAGTGTCTGTGACCTCTGAGTCCCCATGTGAGAAAGCTTACTTTTTGTTTATACGGCTCTCTCTGACCTGGTATGCTTACGGTGTCTACATTGTTCTTTGCCAGCCACTGCTAATGTACACTTCTTGGCCTCAAGTGGCTGGGCTTTTCATTCCACAGCCTTGCTTGGCTTGCCCTTGCTGGTTGTGTTCTCTTTGACCCTGTCTCTCTTATGTTCAGGAGGACATCTAGCCTCTCACTCTCCCTGGCTAACTTTGCATGTTTCATTTGCTCTGGAATTCTCCAAGTCTTTCCAGTCATACATGCAAAGCCCGTTTTATATTTCTGGCTCAGTGAAGTGTCCTGCCCCTTCATATTTTAGGCCCTTACTCTGCAGGATTTCAGTGACACTGCTTTCTAAAGTAGAGGTTTCTAAAGGTAACACATCCACAAGACTTCACAAGAACAAAGGTTCCCAATTTACAGTGTTGCCCAGAGCCTCTCACAGCATGTGTACAGAGAACATTCTAGACAATCCCGTAAAGGAGTCTCTGTATAAATGAGGTATCCATTTATGTCCTTGTCTCCTCCTCTAGGCTGCTGGCACCTCACTGCTGGTCAATCCTCAAGCATTTATGAGCTGATAATCCAGTGGGTGGATTATCAAGAATGCATTACTCTTGTTCTCTTGTTTCTCCTTGTCTGCCCCCGCCTCCTCCTCCTCCTCTTTTCATGCCCCCCCTTCTTCCCTTCCCTTCTGCCTGCTCCCCTCCCCCACCCCAGGCTATTATTTCCTTCTTGCCAGAGTAAGCCAGGGAAATAAGAGAAGAAGTAACATGACCCCATCCATACACTCGTACATGGCAGCTCTGGGAACAGCTAGAAGGCCAGAGCAGACATCTCAGCCTCCTTGGGAGTGACAGGCTCTGCCACTCCTCTGGGTGGCTAGTAAACCTGGTGGCAGAGTCACCCTTCTTTGTTCTTTCTCCTCTAATTTCTCCTCCCTCTTGTCCTTGGAGCAAAGTTGGTCACCTCTTACATCTCTCTCTGCTCACTGTAAGGACCCAGTGTGTAGCCTCTGTCCTCTGTGCATTTCCAGCGTCTGGGCTGAGCCGCTAGCTTTGCCTATAGCTGAGAGTATAGCCTTGGGCCTGTTGTCTCTCAGCCCATCCTTCCTCCCATAATCAGGGGAGTTAAACCAGAGGATGAATTTCCTGGATGTGACACGACCCACCTGTCATCCATGGTCAAAGCCGATGGCACAATGTGTCAGAAGTGGCCCATGACTAACATTTTGGGAGTAAGATTAAAAACCAAGTCCGTGTGCTTTCTAAGACTGCCATGTGATACTAAGAGAAGTTTCCGGATTCACCAGCAGAAGTGAATGCTGCTTCTCCTTCTGTGAGGGAGTGCCCAGTACCTCAAAGTTTCAAATAACTGGGCTGGAACTCTAGGTTCCTTTCTGATCCTGGGTCTCCCTTTATGTATAACTGCTAAATAGGGCCCCTAAACCCCAGGAAGCTAAAGGTTATGTGAACTGCTTAATGTCACCTCAGTGGCTCACGAGGGTTAGGGTTAGGGTTAGGGTTAGGGTTAGGGCTAGGGCTAGGGTTAGGGTTAGGGTTAGGGTTAGGGCTAGGGCTAGGGCTAGGGTTAGGGTTAGGGTTAGGGTTAGGGTTAGGGCTAGGGCTAGGGCTAGGGTTTGGGTTAGGGTTAGGGCTAGGGCTTGGGCTAGGGTTAGGGTTAGGGTTAGGGTTAGGGTTAGGGTGGGCCGGAAAGGGGTCTAAAGTCCCTCTTCCTGACCATTCTACCACAGGGTTTTGATAAAGCCTGGTAAAGAAGTAAAGGGGAGTGAGCTTTCTTCTTTCCTTCTCTACTGGCTAGACCTCCCCAATCCGGGAAGGCCACTTACTTGTCTGGGACTTTGAACAGAAATGAGGGCAATGAAACCAAAGCTGCCCACTCCCACTGGTGTGCCTGACATGGTGATCCTGGCCGGGCCTTGAGCTCAGCTGTCAGCTTCCTTCCCAAGATGCCCAGGACCACCCATGCAGACAGGAAGTGTGCTGAGCCCACTACAGTCTGCCTGTTGTAATGGCAGAGCAGGTCATCAGTGGGGGGCGGCAACAGAGAGAGATGTATTATATTTACATTTTTCTAAATTGAGCTGGAAGCCTGGGGCGGGGGCCCAGCAGGTCTGGGGGAGGGGCCTGAGGTGAACAGGAAGCTGGAGCTGGAAGGCTGGAAGTCCTTCTGAGGAGGAGGGAGCTTCCTTTGGGCAGTGGTGGATGTGGGGATGGGCTGGCTCCAGACAAAGGGAAACCTGAGAGTGAGGGATTACTGGAAAAACCTATGAGTGGAGCAGCACGCTTTCAAGGGAATCTCCAATATCAAACCCTCTTCCTGAACAGCTTACTAAGAAAGACTTCAAGGGTAACGTCCCCTCCCCCATCTCTGAGGGGAGAAAGAAAGCTGACCCAGGAGCAGGCCACAGCATTAATCATCATTGTCCCCAACCCCAGAAGGAGGCTTCAAAGCTCTTTTGCCACAGGCCTCTAACAGCCCAGTTATGAACTTTCCCTGAGGACCCGGTGAGAAATTCCTCTGCTGCTCTAAGAGCTACAAGCTAAGGTTTCCAAACACTTGTCGCTATAAGGCTCATCCTATAGAGCAGAACTTGGCAGAAAACAACAAAACCATAGCCCCAGATTTAATCTTGCAAATGATGTTTAGTGACAAGGTCCAGATGAAATACTTGATAAAATTTTGTTGTCATTTTATCTTGATAAATAAGGGATAGCACTGTGAGTCTGACAAGGCCTACATTCATAATATCCACTCATCTACTGGGGAAACTTCTTAAGGATAGACATAGTAAATACTCCGTCAGTGTTTGCTGCTGAAGGAAAAAGATCATGAATGAAAGCCAGATGATACCCAGACCCCACAGACATCACCTTTCATTGAGTCCCCTTGCCATGCAGACCCAGAGAGAGGTACAGAATCTTTTTATCTAATGATGTGTTATGATCAGGATGCTGTGACCAGGATGCTGCGATCTTTAGAGCAGATGCCTTGTCAGTTGTGGTTTGGATCTGGAGCATACCCCCACACCCTCATATTTTGAATGCTAAGCCCCTATCTAGTGGTGCTATTTTGGGAGGCTGTGTGATACATTTTGGAGCATGGGCTTAGCTCTTAGAAGTAAGGCACCAGAGGATGTTATTGAAAGTTATGTCCTGACCTCTGGTTCCAGCCTCATTCTCTGCTTCTGGGTCCTGCTGTGATGTGATTTGAATAACCTTTGCCATATGCTCCTGACACCATGAGCAATGCAAAGCAACACGTGCAGAAAACTGATGCTGATGTGGGGCAAAGCCACGTAGACTTACATTAGTTGGAACTTGTGACCCCATTCAGGGCGGGTCATCACCCTCTCAGTTCCTGTCCCCAAGCAAGGCGCAAAGTTGGTGGAACAAAATTCTGAGTTGTGCTCCAAGCCAGTGGCTGAAAGTACCGGAAATTCCTTTCCCTGAGCCATCCTGTTTATAGGAACTGAGTCATCCCACTGGATAATTCGGTACCTGCCCCCTCTCTAAATGGCACTTAACCACAGTACAGGCATCCCAGAGGGCCCTATTCCAGAGTTTCTGAGAACTAGGGTGAGCCCCAGGCCATATGTCTCCTCTTATTTCCGAGGCAGAAACTGCCTGACATTGTGTGCTTAGTGTATCCGTCTTCCCATGCATACTTAGAAACAGTGGCGCCATACTGGATGCCATATTCCTATACCACCTTTGTTATTGCCCCTGCCATGCAGAAGCTGCCCAGTCAGTGCAGGGAAAAGGGATGAGTGAGTAACTGGAGAAGCGAATGATGAGGAAATGAGCAGGGAGAAGATACTCTCAGTTTAAAACATATTGGGAACTGTTCTGCTTCTCCATTTCTCTTAGAAAACCAGGAAACTCAAAAGGAGATGTTGTCATCCTGTCATAGCACATTATGAGTCCTTAGAGCGTGCATATTTGTGTTTTTCCTGTTTTCTGAGTTATTTCCTCTTCAATAAAATTTCCATAAATTTTATTGTATTTTCAAATCTAATTTTATTTTCATTTTGTTGACTTTTCCACAACCTTCTGGAAAAAAAGGAATTAAACACACAAGGGTCCTCATAGCAATAATGCCTCTTGGAAGCACCATTTGGTTTTCACTGGCTTCCTGGCCTTTGGCTCTCAGTTGTTTTGCCATAGTGAGCTCACGACTGCCCTCCACACTCCGTGTGTGTGTGTGTGTGTGTGTGTGTGTGTGTGTGTGTGTGTGTGTGTGTGTGTTTGCAAAGGAGGTAAACAAGAGTGAGCAGATCACTCTGTGTGTGTTCACCAGAAACTGCTGGAAGTCACCAGGTAGCTCTCAGGAGTGACTCAGTGGATCTTAGCAGCTCATTTCTCTCTGGTTTTGTTGCAATGCTGGAGAGCAAGGACCGGAGTGGTAACTGAATCTCCTTTAGGGACAAAGAAATGAAGACATTCAGAACCAAATGGACCGTAGAGATTTGTCTGGGTGTTGCACTGATATTTCATGTAGCAAACTCTTAACATTTATATTGATATACTACAAGCCTGTTTCCTCCAGACTCGATTCCTGAGGCTGCCAAGTGGAGCCTGGTTCATTGTGGAAATCCCATACAGAATGGAGTCCATTTTTCTTTGCTGCTTTTGTTTTTCAGGTAGCTTGTGAGTTTCAGTCATCCAGGCAGGAAAGAGCTTAACTCAGCATTGGGCAGACCTTTCTTGTCCCTTCTACTAGGTCTTCAAGCCAAACACTAATTGTGTGGCATTTTCCTGAGACATTTTGGAGGAGCAAGATATTCCTGCTTGACACAAGTTAGAATCATCATCAGTGAATGGGCTGGAAAGATGCCTCAGCAGTTAAGAGCATTGACTATTTTCTTCCGGAGGACCTGAGTTTGATTCCCAGCACCCACGTGGCAGCTAACAACTGTCTGTAATCCCAAGATCTGGCACCCTTACACAGTTATACATACAGGAAAAACACCAATTCACATAAAAGAAAAATAAAATATTAAAAAAAAGAATCATCAGTGAAGAAGGAGCCTAGGTTGAGGAAATGCATCTGTGAGATCCAGCTGTAAGACATTTTCTCAATTACTGATCTTTAGGGGAGGGCACAATCCATCATGGGTGGTGCCATTCCTGGGCTGCTGGGTTCTCTAAGAAAGCAGGCTGAGCAAGCCAGGGGAAGAAACCAGTCAGCAGCATCCTCCATGGCCTCTGCATCAGCTCCTGCCTCCAGGTTCCAGCTGCTTGAGTTTCTGTTCTGACTTCCTGCAGTGATGGACTATGACCTGGAAGTGTAAGACAAATAAACCCTTTCCTCCTCCTAACTTGCTTTTCATAGCAGCAATAGAAATCCTAAAACACTGCCACATGTGTCAGGGCCCTGGGATACTGTCAAGGATGTTTATGCATCCCTATTCTTCAATCCTCTCCCTGAGCTCTTAGAAGGATAATGGCTGTCTGCTTTTGTTGTTATACCACTGGCTGGGTAATTTATAAACAATCAAAATGTACTTGGCTCATGGTTCTGGAATCTCAGATGTCCAGGCAACTAATAAGACTCTCCTTGCTCTTCATTGCACTGTGGAAAGCGGAAGTATGAGAAGGCACAGGAGAATGTAAAACAAGAGAGAACAAACAAATAAAATCACATTCCTAACAACCTCTCCTTTAATGGCATTAACACATCCATGAGGGCAGAGACCCTGGGGTCAAATCCCCTCTCAATGCTCCCATTCTAACTCATGAGTTGGGCAGGGAGAGAGAGCACAAACCATAGATAGAAAAGCTGATCTTTGTTTTCTAGCAATGAACATGAAGTCCGGTGTGTGGACTGCTCAATAAATGCATGTTGAATGATTGACAGAGCAAGTGAGGCAATGAATGATGAGTGGCTGATATTGAGAGGTCACACTAACGCTCTTCCCAGCATCAGAAGCCTGGTCTGAGGATGTAGCATGCACCCCTTTCTTCCCACTGCCCCCTTCTACTCTGAGTTCAGAAACACTCTCAGTTCTTTTCTGTTTATTTTCAGACACTCCTAGGAGAAGGGAATTGTCTTAGGGTTTCTATTGTTGTGAAGAGACACCACCCACAGTAACTCTTATAAAGGAAAAACATTTAATTGGGGTGGCTTATAGTTTTAGAGGTTTAGTCCATTATTGTCATAGTGGGATCTGGCTATGTGCACGCAGACATGGGGCTAGAGAAGGAGCTGAGAGGTCTACATCATGCAGGCAACCAGAAGTGAACTGAGACACTGGGCATGGCTTGAGCATATCTGAGACCCCAAAGACCACCTACAGGGTGACATGCCTCCTCCAACAAGACCACACCTACTCCAACAAAGCCACACCTCCTAATAATGCCACTCCTTTGTTTTGTTTTGTTTTTTTTTAAATATATTTATTATTTGGTGATTTTTTACATCATGTTAGTACTGCTCTTTTCGAGGGTCATTTTCCTTCAAGCCACCACAGAGATGGTGAGGCGCAGCTTTAAAATGTGGGCTTATGAAATAGTACTGAATTAGTGCCATGGGCTTTTCCAAAACTGTTCAGCAGAAGAAACTGCCTCCTATCTGAGAAGACAGACACACCACATGTCCTTACTCCCCTGTCTCGCTCACCACTGGGTCACAAAAAGGAAGACCCTTAAATAAACAATTTTATTTCTATTTTTTTTTAATATAAGAGAAAAATCCTACAGTAGAGAGTAATGCTAGACAAATGTAGCAAGCAACAGTGAAATCAAATTCTTTATGTCCAGTGCTTGGAGTTACATTTTAGTATTCTCCTACGACATTCAAAAGCATGAAATGCAACATGTATGACTTATTAGTTTAGTCTAACCCAGCCATTCTGAACCTGTGAGCCATGGCATACCAGATATTTACATTATGATTCATAACAGTAGCAAAGTTACAGTTATGAAGTAGTAATGAAAATAATTCTGTGGTTGGGGGGGTCACCACATCATGAGGAACTGTATTAAAGGGCCATAGCATTAGGAAGGCTGCTCTAACTGGACTCTCTTTTTCCATTCAAGCCACCCAGAAGAGCACTTTTGTGCCTCAGTGGGACATTAGTAACACAGAAATCCCACAATCTCATTCACACCAGAAAAGGCAATTCCCAGCTGCTTCTGTTTTGGGTCTGTACTGAGAGCCTTTAGTTGGTGTTAGCCAGTTGTCAGCCAATAGTTCTCATCATTCACCATTCCCTTCCCTTTTAGTGAATCTTAATTTTATTAATTTGTGATGTTACATTGTACATTTAATAAAATTTGTCTGGAATATCAGAGAGAGGAAACACAACAGTCAATTCTCACCCCTCAGGCCTAACAGAGTAAGTACTATCTTCACAGGTCCTCAGCCTGACTGGTCACTCAGACAGAATGGCTGAATTTCTGCCTTCTCCTGCCTTACATTTCTTTCCTCTCCCACCTAGTTTACGTATGGTGCAACTCTGCTAGAGCTAGGATTAAAGGTGTGAGCTACCACTGCCTGGCTGTTAGGCCTCGAACTCACAGAGATCCAGACAGATTTCTGTCTCCCTAGTGATGGGATTAAAGGCATGAGTCACTGCTCCCTGACCTTTCTGGCTTGGCTGTGGGTTATTCTGTCCTCTGATATTTCAGACAATTTTTATAAAGATCCAATATATCACCACATTAATTAGCAATAAAGTTAGATATTTCTTGACAAACTTATCAGCCATGGTAGGTCATTTGCCTATTTTCATTTGTAATCTTATTTCTAGTATCAATGTTAATGAGTTTTAATTTTTACTAATTAAATTGGCTCCTTGATAATTTTATGTATGTATCCAATGTGTTCTGATACTCACTGCCATCTTTATTTATTTCTCTCCTCTGCACACACACACTCCCTCCACTTGTATCCTTTTGTTTCATTTTATTTTGGGGACCCACTGAGTTTAACCAGGGCTGCATGTGTGATCAGGGCTGCATGTGTGATCAGGGCTGCATGTGTGATCAGGGCTGCTGAACTATGCATTGGAGCATAGTGAGCTGGCTCATCAGTGGGTACATAACCGAAGACAAGTGTTTTCCTTTCTCTCGGAATCTATCAGCAACCAGTCATTCCGAAGGAAGGGGACAGGTCTGTGAGCCCTTCCCCATACCTGACTGATGCTTGGCAAGGCCAGTTCTGATCAGGCCCAGTGGCCATAGTTGCTATGACTTCATGATTAATGGCTGTGTGGTTCCCAGCGGGTGGTATTTTGCACCCTTTCTCCCTACCTTCTGGTTCCCATTCCTTTTGTCCCATCTCCTGATATGTTCCCTGAGCCCAAAGGGGTGGGATAAACATCTTGTCTATGACCGAACCTCATACATCATTTATTCTCAGTATCTTGGGCAGCTGTGAATCTCCGTATTTAGTACTGTTCACTACAAAGACAGGTTTCACTGACCGGGGCCTTGAGTAGCATTTGTCTGTGGGCACAAGCACTGATATTTCGAAGGAAGTTTAACATCATTTGATAAACCACCAGGAGAAAGTTATGTGCTGGGGCCTATGGCTTCCCCAGGCAGAGGTGTTTGGCTAAGTTTTTAGGTACCAGACATGTTGAGCCAAGCTCAAAGCCGTTGTCCAGGTAGGCTCATCATACTTGGCAGGTTGGTGTCATAGTTTATAAAGTTTGTAACTGGATAAGATTACTGATGCCTCCTCTGGCACACTAAAGCCTTCAAGCTCTGGTCCAGCTTGAGTCCTCTGTCTCTGGCAAGCACAGTCTTGTGGTATTTTTAGCATGGGGTCTTGTCATTCTGTTCTGGTGAACATGCCAGTTGTCAGTCCTCAAAGGTGGGAGGATGAGAGGCCCTGCTTTTACTGAATAGAGAGAGCAGGAGCGAAAGGGGGCTGTCATAATTTTTATTAGAATTGGGACATTCTTCTGACCTTCTCCAAAGTGTCCTGTGCCAGTCGAAACAAGCTATGAGAGTCGCTGTGTGGCGTTCCAGACTTTTCACAGCAGCAGATCTCCTCACACTGATGTGGATTTCAAATGCTTTTGCTTTCTATGGTGTGTGTATGTGTGTGTGTGTAAGAGAGAAAGAGCTTCATTTATAAAATAGATAAGATCTAACTATCTGTTTATGTGACAAACACTACAGAGAGCAATATGGGCAATAAAGGATCAGATATGGAAATACAGTACCTGTTTGCAAGGCTTGCCCTCCGTCAAGGAGTAGGTCAAAATGGAGTGGTATGTACAGGACTTTGTGGGAGGGAAGAGAGACGCCTGCTGACTTCAGTCTAGCTGGAGAAGTTGGGAGGGAAGGAAGGAGAGACGCATGGGGTGGGGTGAGGTGGGATGGGGGACTCCGAGTTGAGTCTGAACAGAGAATAACAGTTCACTCAGCAGAACTGAGGAATTAGAGTAGCAGACAGAAAGGCTCCGGAATGCACAGATGCTTTGAAATAGTTGGAAAACAGGTAGAATTTACCTCAGGCATTGCAACTAAAACTAGCCCTAAGGACAAAATATGGGCTAGACAGGAAGAAATGAGTAAGTCTGGGTCAGATTGCAGTGGGTTTTGAATGCCAGGCTAAGGGTCTGCACTTTTTGTGTATGTCTGTGTATGAGTAGTCACAATGGAAGGGTCTGGACTATGTGCCTGCTTGTGTATGTGCACACACAATGGAAGGGTAGATATTTTCACTGATGACTCTTACATAAATAAGTTGTGTTCCACTGTTATCTTTGCATCCACCGTGGCCGGTGTGTTCTGTTTTCTCTACTCTGCCATGCATTTTTTTCTCTAAGTAGATTGTCCTGAATTGTCCTTGCTGGCATTTAGCAAGGACATTATCCATGGCTTGTCTCACTTAGCAACTTCCACTCCTTGTTATTTTAGCCCAAGCCCAGGTGATCACTCATGATTGTAATTGTCTCCAGCATTAGGCAGTGTAAGGCTGGTGCTTATTCAGGAAGGTTCTTAGCTGCTGGAGTGCCAGCAGAAGAAACCCATAGAGTTTGTGCCCAGATGTGTTTCCAGGCTTCATGCTTCCAACCAGTGTTTCTGGAGCACTTTACAGCAGGCTTTGTAAAGATTTAGTTGAAAATCAACTTATGGATTCTTCCCTAATTGGCTTGGCCAGGGTTAATCTGTCACTGGCCTAGCCAAGCTGGCTTCCATTATGCAGCCACACCAAGGATTTCCGGTGTTGCTTTTGTCCTAAGGGAGGCTGGCTGTTTTTAGAAACAAATCGCAGTGTTGGTGAAGGCCAGCATCCCTGCATCCTCTGAAGTAAACCCAGGAGGGCTTCCATCTGACTCAGCCCTCCAGACTTTCCCTTGAAAAGAGCAAGTCTTTTTGGCATTTGCATGCTAGATGGTTATGGTATATATTTTCTTTTCTCCCCAAGATTAAGTAAAGACTTGATGTTTATTTTCCCCTCTTTGGATTGTCTCTTGGAAATGCTGAACGGTACCCGGTCTAAGTTGGAAACACCTGTGCCATCAGAACATGTGTAGAGAAGGGCTTTCTATGAACTTCAGAGAAAGGGCAAGAGTGCCCTGTGCCTCTCTTCTGAGTTCTGGCCCTGAGCACACTGATTTACACGTGGTGGGGGCGGACCAGAGCTTTTATTATGAGCCTGGAATAGTGAATGGCGAGTATGAAACACACCACACTTGCACTAGAAAACAATGATGTTATAAAAGAGTTTGTGTCTGTGGAGTCTGTGAAGGTGAGAGAGCTACCCTTGGGGACAGAGGCTCGCTAAATGCCCCTGGAGTTCAGAAGAAAGAGATAAGCATAAAAAGTGAGAAGTGCTAGTTTCTTCACAGTCCTTCAGAGGATGCTGGGTTTCCCAGGGCCATTGGCAGACATGCGGTGAAGACACGCTATGTGCAAAGGCAACTGCCCCTTCCACCCTACAGTGTCTTTTTGACATTCTGAGTGGGTCACATGATTCTTCTGGAGGACATTCCTTGTGATTAAAAGGTTTGTCCTGATCTCACTGTACCAAGACTCTGAAGAAAGATGAGTCAACGTAAGTATTTAAATGTAGACATGCATGTTAATGGATTTAAAAAACCAGACCGATCCGTTTGTTCTATCTGTCTTGACCAACCCTACTCCCTGACTCCCGAATTAAATTTTCTGTAAATTATCTTTTAAAAGATAAGCCAGATACAACTTTTATCATGTGTGTGTGTGTGTGTGTGTGTGTGTGTGTGTAATCAATTCTTTCCTTCCACTTTATTCCTGAGACAGAGTCCCTCTTGTTTCTGTACTGAGCACCCCAGAGCACCTTATCCACAAGTGTCTTAGCAGCTCTTTTGTTTCGGCTTCCAAACTTGCTATTACAATGCTGGCCTTACAATACATTCCTTTGCATCCATTTTCTTCTATATGGGTTTTGAAGGTCTAGATTGGGCCTTCAGGCTTGAGTGGCAAGTGCTTTTACCTGTACTTGGGGCTTGGAAGCCCCAAGATGCTACATTTATAATTGACTATCTGAATGAGTTTGTGGAGACTTGTATACACCCCTCGCTCAGCCTCCCCCATTACCAAGTAGCCTTTCCAGAAGCCAGCCTTCATGCATCTGAGACATCGTGCCATTAATGACACCTGCTGGTCCTCTAGAGCCCACTGGACATTGAGGATACAGCAGAAGTTGGGGTTGTATGAGCAAGAGCAGGGACCATACCTGTGAGCCTCCAAACAGCTAAATTAGAATTGTTTTGGCTGGGAAGAGTTTCATGTGTGTTTTCTCTGGAAGCTTTTCCAGAAGCTGGCTTATGTTCTTTGTGTGTAGACAGACACATATCCCTGAATTTGGGTCCTGTCTTTTCGTTCTTTGTATGACTATCCTGAAATGGGGAAGCTTGTCTAAGGGCACCACAATCACAGCATTATAGCATCTCACCTTAGGGAAATTAAAGTGGTTCCCTTGGGCTGTCTGGGCAAATAGAGCAAAGATAAAGGACTGAGTAAGGTTAGGTATACATCTGAACCTCAGATCTGGATCTTTTCAGACTCACTGAGTTTCCAAAGTTTGCATTTGTTTAGTATGTAGCTATACAGTATACATTGCAATCATTTCTGTATGCTGATATGTCTTTCACTAAGAATAACAGTATATACAATACATAACTAACTTATTACTTACATAAATAACTTACTATTCCTGTCTAAGTATATGCATATGTATGTGTGGGAAAGGCAGAAGTTGGCTTTAGGTATCTCCCTATACTACTCTTCACATTATTGATGGATTGATTGATTGAGTTAGCTGTCGTTAGCTCTGAAGTTTGATATTTAGGTTAGACTGGGTTGCCAGAAAATCCCAGGGGTCTACCTGTCTCCCTTGACCAGCACTACGGTTATGAATGTGTGTTACCATACCTGAAGTTTACATAGGTGCTGGGGATGAAAAATGGGAAAGCAAGCATTTTCCCCACTGAAGCATCTCTCCGGCTCCACGTGTAATATTTATTGAACAATTATTAGGTATCAGACGTTACATGTGTTCTAAGTACTTCCATGTGCCTCATGAGATGCTAAACAGGTGAATATTTTTTTATGATCCTTAATTTCACTTGCTATAGCCGAGGGCCCAAACAGTTGGTATGCCTGCTGCTGTTAGTGTGTGGCGAATCCAGATGGGTTGCTTTTATAAGCAAATTTGCAAAGAGCTCCCAGAGTGGGCAGACCCTTTGCTTTACAGCTGAAAAGGACACCTGAGTAGATAGTCCCAACAGTAGCCAGCACTGGCTGCTGCAGAGGCCTGAGCACAGGAAGGGGTGTTCAGAGCAGGAAGCACCAGAGTGGTCTGCTCTTGGAGACTCACAGAAATTCATCAGCTGGAGAATGGTTGCGTGCACAGGTGAAGTAAAGGGGGTATGTTGTATGGAGTGTCTGAGGGTGACAAGTTTGTCTTGGAGGCAGGAGCAGGGTTGTTGTTATGTGGGGGCTTTTTGGAGCTGAGGTTAGAGAGGCTGGTTAAAATAGACTGAATCACCTGTGTACCAAAATAAGGAGTCTGGATTCTATTCCATAAACAAAGGGGGTTATATGGAAGCTTCTATGAGTAGGAAGGTGACAGGGTCAGATTACAAGGTCTGTGTGCTGCAATCCTGGGAAGACTAGTGATAAGGAAGGTGGCTGGGAGGTAGTGGCCAGGCAGAGCAAGACACCTTGCAGCCCTGGAAGGCTGCTGAGGACCTTCGCTCTCTGTTCCTACAGCCAAGAATGCTCTCTGGCCACATAGCCTTTTTCTTAGTTGGTACTAAGGTCATCCACCCTGAGTGGATGGACCTAACTCTTGTTTCCTTTAGTTTTCTAGCTCTAGTACGTTCTTCTTTCTGTCTTGGAACACATTTGCAAAAACTTTGTTGAACATTTTACCTTTTTTCTTCTAAACCCAGTTCCTCTACAACAGGACCAGGCCTTTGCCTCCCTAAATACTTGGCACAATGCCTGACACTTTTTCAGCTCTCAATAAATATGTGATGAATGAATTCTCTCCAAGTAAAAGCAATGGTTCTATCTATGGAAAAGGAGACCCTAGAGCTGGGCCTGGTACACATCTATAATCCTAGTATTTAGGGTAGGGTAGGTGTGCTGAGGCAGGAGGCTCAAAATTTCAAGGCCAGCCTAGTCTATATAGCAAGACTCTTAACTCAAGAAAGGGGGTACAACTTGGGGGGGGGTAGTTTTTGAAGCTATGTTAAGGGCTGGCAATCTATGGCCCAAGGGCCAATATCAGCCTACTTTGTAGACCGCTTTGTAAATAAATCTTTACTGGGAGCATAGCCATGTCTAGGAACAATGGCAGAAGTGAGTTCCTGTGACAAAGCAGATCACAGATCCCAATATATTTCTTCTCTAGCCATTTACAGAGTTTACCAATCCATAAGTTAGCCACATACAATTAGTTTGTAGGGGTGAAAGGTGGTGGGAGGGGGTGTCCCTATCACACACCTCTTCATTCTGCCTGTTGTGCCTAATCTAGAGCTTTAACTCAAGAGTGGAAGCCCTGGCCCTGGCTGTGGAGGTGAGAAGGAAATCTAGACATGCAGGCAGGGAACCCGATAGAGAGGACTAGGGACCACAGAATAGACATGGCCTCCACTCCCACAGCCCCCTTGCTGAAGCCTCTCCTATGTCTTCTCTCCTAGTCATCCAGTTTGGTTTTGTCACCCTTTTTGTGGCCTCTTTCCCACTGGCACCAGTGTTTGCCCTCCTCAACAATGTCATCGAAGTGCGGCTGGATGCAAAGAAGTTTGTTACAGAGTTGAGACGCCCGGATGCTGTGAGGACCAAAGACATTGGTATGCATGCCCTTAGAGGCCTGGCATCCCACCCACCTGCCCCATGTGGTTTCTTCCATCACTTGACCTCAGAGCTCAGGAGGCTGGAATTTCTCAAAATTTCTCCTGTTCCCATCCTTGAATGTTGGGGGGCCTGTGGAAGTCATATTAAGTACCCCCAGTTGTCCCCTAAGTTTCCAGACAGGGGCACCCCTAAGCTTTTTTGTGCAAACTCACTTCTTGGAGGAGGGCAGAAAGCCTTCCTGGCTAACCTGCCTATAGAATGTCATCCCATTCTGTGGCCTTGCTGTCTCTGAGCCCAGGATGGCACTAACCAGACATGCCCTCACTTCTGTTTTACAGGAATTTGGTTTGACATTCTCTCTGGAATTGGCAAGTTCTCTGTCATCATCAATGTAAGTGCTTGCATTCAGAATGCCCTAGCTATATATATGGGAGGTGCTTCTAGAGAGTCTGGCCTTGGAAGCAGGAACCAATTCCATTACCTTCCAGCTTTTCCCATCTGGAGCTTTGTTTCAGACAGCTTCCTGCTGCCTGGCACACTCCGGGGCCTTGTGGCTCATGTTGCTGTCCAGCAGTGTGATTTCACTTTTCATTTCATTAAGAGAAAGGCAATTATCCATCTGACTGTATGCCTTGGCTGTACAAGTCAAAAGCAGATCTTTCTTTGGAGCCAAGAATAATGAAGAAAGAAATTGACCTGTCTGCCCATTTCTTCCGATTCTATTTCTACCCTTTACCTAAACAGAGCCTCGAGCATTGTCTGGGTTGCAATTCCTAATCATGCTTCCTTCATAGTCTCAGTGGAAAGTCTTGATCACTTTCATGGACTTGGGAACCCTGCAGGTTAATCTAGGATAAGGAAGAAAGGGATTCTACCTGTTATTACACTCGTAGTTGCCTTGACAGACTCCAGACTTGCAGAGAAATTTCTTTGTTTTGTACCTTGGATGGACAACAATCAGACAGGGCTTCCTTTTGGCCTTTTCCCCTAAGAAGGTACCAGCCAGCTGAGTTTACATCTAGAAAGCCATAATTTATAATCCTTGGGAAGAAACATTGACTTTGGCTCTCACCTGGTTCGTTGACACCTACCCTTAATAATCAAGAGGTGTGGGGAGAGGCAGAATCAATCATTGCAGCTTGAATATTTTAATGTAGGAAGCACGCATTTTCATGCTTAGAAATAATGCACAATTGAAAAGGGGGTCAGCTATGCCTACTTTGAGCCATGTCTACTAGAAAAGAGACCCTCGGTGTTAGTTACTTTCTATCTATGCTACAGATGGCAGAGCAGTTTGCTTTCCAGGCTGCTCTAAGTCTTGCTTACTCATCAAAGCAGCAGGTCACAGCCATCACATCTATCATATAGGAACATTCTAGCAATGAAGTGGGATAATGGAAGGGCAAACACGTGATCAGTAAATCACAGCTATGACAATTACAAGTGTGTTATTAATTTTCAAATATGGGTATGGCCCACTGACATATACAAGTTTAGAAAAAAATACCAAAACCAGATTTTAAGAGGCTTTAATTGTTGGTGCAGAATATAGTATAAACAGCTGCCAAAAAGATTGAAGGTTCTTTTTGTGGAAAGTAACTCCAAATCCAAACATGCTATCACTCACCTGCACTCAGCTTCTTCTTGGCCATTTGTAAAGCAATTAGACATCCCATATGCTGTGTGGGCTGTGAATGGCCCATCTAGCAGGCCCTGTGCCTTTCCCCTTCTGTCTCTCTCCTTTTATTAGGTGAATAAAGGAACAGTTTCTATTGTATGAGGTACTGCAGAGTGTCCAGAAGTGGCAATCTGACTGAGGGAACTGTGTAACTACATTCCTAGTCCTTTAGTGTCCCCCAGGGAAGGTGTACAGGACCTCCAGCTCCCTGCTCAATCTACTGGTACCACTTTCATCAATACATGTGATTTTCTTACAGCGTCCGGAACTCTGTTTTGGCTCAGCCAACAGCAATGCCAGTCAGTCGAAATATCTTAGAGATGGACTGAACCTTCCAGCATTCCATGTTGTCAATCCCTTTGTCCAGAACTGTGAGCTGCATAAACTTAGGGAGTGGCACTTGGGTATACTGTAGATGCTTCCATGTCAATGCTTGTAGTTCCTCTTGATGGCGTGCCTCAAAGTGGACAATCCCTCGTTTACATGACCCCTGTGCGTTCCAGACAGCACCCATTCAGAGCAGTCCTCAGTGCTGTGATTCTGTCCCCTAGGCCTTTGTCATCGCCGTCACCTCCGACTTTATCCCCCGCCTTGTGTACCAGTACTCCTACAGTCACAATGGGACGCTACATGGCTTTGTGAACCACACACTCTCCTTCTTCAACGTCAGCCAGCTGAAGGAGGGAACGCAGCCAGAAAACTCACAGTTCGACCAGGAGGTTCAGTTTTGCAGGTAAAATAGTGTGGGGGAGGAGGGCTGGGGCAGTGTACCCAAAGGGTTACTTAGAGGACCTGGGTGTGGGGCTCATTCTTTTTCTCCTCCATCTTCTATTCCTCCTCTGTTTTAACTGAATCAGTAAATATTATTAAGTGCCTTTTGCTAGATACTACAAAGTCGATCAATGCCTATCTAACGTTGAGATCATTGTCAAGGGTAGCAAATGACAAAGTCAGTCATCAGATGGAATTACATGTAGGTCCATGTTGTACAGTGAGTGTCAGAGGATGACAAGGAAATCATAGGGGTCTAGAGTTGAATAGACAAGCTTTTGGGATGGGCTGCAAGCAGTTGAATGTTAGAAAGGGAAAGTGCTCTAGCATGGAGCCAGACCGTGGAGGTTCAACTAAGCAGCACATTTGAGAAGATAGCTCTGGAAAATAATATAAGGTATGTCAGAACTCCTAGGGGCATATAAACCAAGATGCAGAATTTGGATGGCATGAAGAACAGAAGATGTATACTCTTCCAGCATCTTCAATATGATATGATAGAAGAAATGGCCTTCTAGTCTTCAGGGAATCACACACACACACACACACACACACACACACACACACACACAAGTTTATGTTTAGTGTTTAGTGTGGTTTCAGATAGGAAGATGGAATAGGGTTTGCAGAGCACAGGGAAGCAGCTGGGCTACTGCATCACTTGGATGTGAGCTGTGGAAGGCATGAATTAGTCACAGAGGAATTAAGAGAAAAATGTGTTTTTTCATACAATATGCTACAGAGTTAGTGGTAATAGACATGGGGGAGGCTGAGACTGGACATGGCTGGGAAACTGTGGTTCTCTTGACATGTCAAGGAAGGTTCTAGAACCTGATCATATAAGATATTGGAATCTATAGAGGGATTAGAATCTCAATGCAGTCAAAGCAGTAAAAGATTAATATGGTATGATCTTAGGAAGAGCATATCATATTGAAGAGGCTGCCTGATTTCACAGCTTCTCATATATTTTTACCCCATTTTGGCCTATGTAGCCCCAGGTGTCTGAAACACTTTATATTAGTGGCCGTTGCAATCTTCTCACATGTCCTCCTTTATTAAACCCTCGTTGTCTAGACCCACACTGGAGCACTCTCTCTTTCTGCCATTTACTACCCACATGTGCTAAGTTTGATGGCAGTCATATTGCATTGCCAATGATGGTTGGAAACCTAAGCAGTGATTTTCACCTACCTCCTGGATACATCCTAATCCTACACTCAGAAGAGGTGACCACAAGACACCACTCCAGGAATTCCTGAAGCCAAGATACAGAAAGCTTTTTGTGACTTCTCAAGGAACGTTGATGGCAGAGGAGCAGAGGGGAATGCCTTGTTTAACCCTCTTTA
The DNA here is from genome assembly GCA_004025045.1 of Sigmodon hispidus. NCBI lineage: Eukaryota > Metazoa > Chordata > Mammalia > Rodentia > Cricetidae > Sigmodon > Sigmodon hispidus. The sequence goes on along the minus strand of PVIH01006751.1, from coordinate 16,803 downwards.
TCCAGGTTATATGACAGTCTCAGTCAAGTCCTGGTTAAGACCACACCTCACACAGTGAAAACACAGGGTAACTCCCAGAATAAGAAGTCAGGGCGAGATGCTGTGGAGCTGGCAGGGGTTGCTCAGGCTACCCTCCAGCTGTGTCCTATAAAAAGCTGTCGAAGCAGAGCCCTCCTTTTCTTTTTCTTAAGAGCATATGTGAGTTAGGTAAAGCAGTGTTTTAATATATCATTTCCGTACACACAAAAATGTGCTTTGACCATCCTATCTGCTTATTTTCCTGTCTTTCCTCGTTTTTCCTCCCTCTGGTTTCCCCCCTCGAAATAGTCTCCTTCTAGTTTAATGTACTTTAAAAAGTTTCTAGAATTTGTGTGTGAGAAATGGCATGTGACACTTAGCTTATTGAGACTGACTTGTTTCCTATGGCCTGATGATCTCCATTTTTAACCATTATTTTATAAATGTCATAGCTCCAGTCTTTTTCATGGTGAATGCAAATACCCTCTGTATGTGATCTATCTATCTGTCTATCTATCTATCTATCTATCTGTCTGTCTGTCTGTCTGTCTGTCTGTCTGTCTGTCTGTCTATAGAAAGTTCCATTTCCTTTATCTCATTCATCTGTTGATAGGTGTCTAAGCTGATTCCATTTATTAGTTATTATGAATAGAATAATGATAACCATGGATATTTAAATCCAGGGATGCTGGCACATTGCCTTTAATTCCAACAGAGGCAAGTGGATTTCTGTGAGTTCAAAGCCAGCTTGATCTGTCAACTTAGTGAGATTCTTTCTCAAAAACAAATGGCTATGCATTTGACTTTATGGTGTGCTCAAGCTTAGGTTGCTTTGGAAATGTACACATGGGTGATAGGACTGGACTGCTTGGTAGTTTTGTTTTGTTTTGTTTTTGAGGTACTTTATACTGCTTTCCATAGAGACTACACTAATTTACATTCCTCCTTGCTGTTGAATAATACTCTTGTACACTGTAAAGGTTTGGAACTCCTTTTGGTTTAATAAAACACTGATTGGCCAGGCAGGGAGTATAGGTGTGGGGACCAGACTAGGAGAATTCTGGGAAGAGGAAAGGCAGAGCAGCAGACACCAACCAGATGCTGAAGAAGCAAGATTGGAATGCTGGATTGAGAAAAGGTACCAAGCCTGTGGCTAAACATAAATAGAATTAAGAATTAATTCAAGTGTAAGAGCTAGTCAGTAATATGTTTAAGCAATTGACCCAGCATTTGCTATAATATTAAGCTGCTGAATATTTGGAAATTGTTAGTACAAAAGAAACTTTCAGCTATACTTCCCACCAGCATTGTCTGGTTGTTCTGAGGGTTGACATTGTTGCTATGGTGAGACTGGAATCTCAGTGTAGTCAAAACAATGGGCATGCACTCATACTTTCCCCTTGGGACCCAAAGTCAGAATCTCCTAAAAGAGATGGTTAAGTTCAGATTCACAGACTGACACCATAAGATGAGCTGATTTGGTCATCCCAACCCCAACAGTGTGCTGACCTCTAATTTAAACAGATGGCCATCCTCAACACAGGACACTAACTATAGTCAACCAAAAAAAGACAAAACAGCAGGAACCAGGCTCCCAATTGACAGGTGTACTTACTCATTCATTTGTATAAACATAGATATTTCAAGGATTTTATAGGTGGGGCTGCAAAGTACCCAATCATCATATTTATTAGTATATGAGGCCCTGCCCAGGCCATTGAATCTGGCTAGATTGCCAGACTGTCTGTCCATGGTGCTGGATTTTGGTGTGCTGCTCAACAGCCAAGTTCTCTAGTGCAGAGGGTCTGTGCCAGTGCCGCAGGACTTTCCCAGTAGGATCTGGGTCTGCTCTAGTGTTGCCACAAAGTCAGTTAGTCAATGAGCTTGCACTAAATGAACAGGCCCTGAAAAGTAAGAATCACAAAATCATTTTAATAACCACCCCCGCCAAGTAACTGGTAAGACTTGGGAAGCCTCAGACTTCCCTAAGATTATAGAACTGAGGCTCAGCTTATGTTTTTCCAAGAGTGCAGACTCCCATTGTTAAGTAGGTAGAGCCAAAGCTAATGCCATCTGCCTCTTTAGCAGGTCAGTCATAGAACACCATGGGTCTTTCTTTCCCTGACTCAAGATCATCAGTAGCAGCTATGTTTTCTAAGCCCTAGTGACTTTAATGGCTCCACATTGGAAGCTGAGGGTAGGTCTAATTTTGAACAAGGTTTAATTCAATCAAACAAGTCAGAATCCAATCTTCTGTGCCTCCCAACTCTAGTCAATGTGGCTGTGTTGTCAAGCTCTACATGATTGCCATCAGCTGTCATGACAAGTCAAGCAGACTTTCTTCTATTCCTTCCATACTGCAAAGGCTCAGGACCCTAAAGTATTCTTAGGACACATGTCTGCATACACAGGGCTGAGATTGCCAAATCTGCCTTAAAGTCTCTGGATTTCCCAGCCCTTATGCACAAAGCTCTGATTGTCTCTCCATAGTTTCTATACAAGTAAATAAAACCATGGTGTTACATTGCCTGTTCAAAGTTATTCTGAGGATGGGGGGATGGTTCAGAGGGTAAAGCTGTTCATGCAAGTTTGAGGATCTGATTTCAGATCCCCAAAATTCACAAAAGGCTTGACATATTATTGTACATATGTAGTACTGGTGCTCTGTGGAAAGATGGGAGGCACAGACAGAGGAATCCCCTGAAGCCCACAGACCAGCCATCCAACCAGCTAGGTATGCAAGGTGTTAAACGAAAGACTCCATCTGAAAAATGGAAGGCAAGAACTGACAGCACGGACTGTTCTTTGTACTCCTATGAACACACACACACACACACACACACACACGCACACGCACGCACGCACGCACGCATGCACGCACGCACACACATGGTGAAGGGGAGGAGATGGAGAGAAAGATGTAATAAAAGAAGCCTGCTGCCAATGAGCCACAGAATTACTGGTAGGGACATGTATAGGAGGTATACTTTAATTTTATGCTTCTGCCAAGAAAATGCATCTGCAGAAACAAATCATCCTAAGGTCAAATTGGAATGACCTTTAGAACAGCCAGTTTTAGTACCAGTGAGGATGCTGGGATCATTGTGCAATTGTGTTTGAAATGCTGATGCAGGTTCTTCAGTACAGAACACCACACAGTGCTTCTATTCAGAAGTCCTGATGAAGCGGGTGAGCCCAAGAACAGGTGACTACAATGTCACTCTAGTAACTTCCGGTGGAATTACTGCTCAAACAGCCATGCATCTCACTCACACTTAAATATTTGGGGTGGGCATTCGAAGAAGATGAAACATGAAGAATGCAGAACTCAGTGGCCACAGGAATAATCTATTTTATATTTTTGCTTTGTTTGTTTGCTTGAGACTGGGTCTTTTTGTATAGTTGGGGTTGGCCAAATCATTATGTAGCTTAGGCTGGCTCATTAACCCTTTGCCTCCTCCTCTCTCAAGAAAGCATTTGAGTCACAAATTAAGATATAAAGCTAATTATTTTTTGATTTTTAACTTAGTCATGAATCTTAGTAGCTAAGTGCATACAAATATATTTAATAATGGAAGCGTGCAATCCAATGGGAAGCTCCACAGCTTCTGAATAGCTGTGATGGGTAGAGGTGTAGTTGCACGAATTTGGATTGCAAGAAAAGAAAACTCTGAGCCAAATATCTGGGGAGGCTGAAATATCAGAGAGAGGAAGCACCACAGTCAATTCTCACCCAGCTGTCTTGCAACTTCCACAGCCTCACTTCTGGTTGCTTCTACCAGTTGCTTCTGCCTCTGCTGGGTTCCTACAAGGCCTTATATACCCTTCTTGCCAGCTGTATCCCATCCAGATTAGGATTAAAGGTGTGAACTACTCTATTTGTAGCTAGTCTTGAACTCACAGAAACAGAGGAAATTCTGTCTCTGGAGTTATGGGATTAAGGATGTAGATCACCACTCTTGAGTTTTCCCTGTGCTGGGATTAAAGGTGTGTGTGATTGAATCTCAGCTGTTTGTCCTTGTACTCAGGATCAAGAAATTCCTGAGCTGTCTGCCTACGATTTGACTGTATGCCATCCCCCCATATTCCAGGTTTTATTAAATATGTAATATATCACCACATAGATGTTTGTTGAGATGCATGGACTTTGGGTCTTCTTGCATGATGCTATTTATTTGCAAGTCCTTTATAATAAAGTTTTCATAGATTTTAAGAAAAAATTAAAGGCTCTGATTACAGGTGTGGATATTATGTCTGGCTTGCAAATGGTTTTGTTGAAATGCCATATTCATATGCCAAAGCCAGTTTGGTGAGTGAACAGGATGAGGGGGACAGGTGGGGATAATGTAGTGCCAAAGGTGAGGCTGGGTCAGTGAAAGAGATGCACGAAGATCACTGTATCCATGGGAGGGGCTGGTGCGAGAAGGAGAAACAGATGTTAGATCCAGGACTTATTGGTCACAGTGATGAGTGTGGAGTTATCAGGTTGCTGTCTGGGTACAGGTAAGGTGATTGGGTTATGTTGAAGAGGAGATGCCTTATTCAAATGTAAGTGATGCTAGGGAACAGGGCCAGCATATGATCTAGGTATAGTATGTGAAACAGGATTAAGAATTGCTGATGGAAATATCTACCTAATGTGGGTCTCATGAGTTAGATAGATAGATAGATAGATAGATAGATAGTTAGATAGATAGATAGGGAGAGAGAGAGAGAGAGAGAGAGAGAGAGAGAGAGAGAGAGAGAGAGAGAGAGAGAACATGAATATGTAAGAGGGAGTGAAATAAATACTGAGAGTCAGGTGCAAGTCTCTAGCCCCAGTGCCCAGCTTTGTGATTGCTTCTGCATCAGGAAATTAAGTTTACATTGATTTTCTGGCAAATAGCCTTGGGAGCTTGATGACCCTTCTTCTTAGCCATCAACAGTCTCTGAAATATGATCACATAAAACTGAGGTCTTGGTCTCCAACCCAAGCTTATCAGGGACAGAGGTCTTAAAAGTTGTGGTAAACATTAAGCCGTGTCTTTAGCTTCCCATTTGCAATTTCAAGAGGCAAACCCGACATTTCTGGGTATGTTCTCATTTCAACTCTTGAACTGCTCCTTCAGGGCTGCTCCTTGAATGGCCAGCCAGGAGATGTCCAGAGTGAGGCCTGATTAGTGACTATTTAACAAGGTCAAGCAGCCACATGCCTGGGAGCATCAATTCAGTTCTCAGTTCCTGGCTAGGGAGGAAGTAGAGAGTTCACTGGGGCAAGAACACACATGGGTACCATCACCCCAGATGGAGTGTTTGGAGGTGTTGAACGTGCAGAAGCAGGCACCCTCAGTTGGCTCCTGCTAGGCTTCTCTGCTGGGCATAAGCACTTCCATACTCTCAAGGTCCTGTGCAAAGCCTTTGAAGAGGTGCATTCCCTTTCTGCCTGCGGCTGCCTTGCATCTGTCTTATGGTGACACCAGAGGTAGTCTGATTTTCCAGGTGTCAGCTTCCTGATCTTTACCAACTGTTGGATTGACACGGTTCTCATTAGCTCCTAATTGCCTCTCCTGTTTTCCTCCGCTAAAAGCCACTTTCAGAAGGCATTTTTAAAGCAGCTCAGATGGTCTGAAAAGAATCGTGCATAATTGTTTCGGCATTAATATGAAATTTAATTCTAGTGGGGCTATTTAAAACATTTTTTTTTTCACACCACTCTTTGGAGTCAAGAAAGGCATTCACTAACTGATTCATTACGGAGCTAACACTTCATCTAAGAAAAAGTTTTTCTTGATGATGGTGACCAGCCCCTTCACTGTTGCTTTGGCTTTTTCCTCCCTTTAACAATTCTGTTTTCAGGGTTGTGGCAGATCTCAGTCACTGACTACCTCTAGGATGGAAAGAGGATGGGGATTGAGCCGAGGGTCTCTCTTCCCTCTCTATCTATGCATTTGGTTTGGTTCAGATGTGAGATGTGCCCTCACGCATGTCCTTGAATGCTAGGTACCTGGGCTGCTGATGCTGTTCTAGAAGGTTGGAAACGTCTGGGAGGTGGGGCATTCTCTGGGGAAAGTAGGTCACTGAGCTTTGAGGGTGGTAGCTCTGCCCTGCTTCCTGTCCAGTCCCTACTTACTGATGAGATTAGCTGTGAACACGTTCCTGCAGCCATTCTCCCCACAGGTGGACTGTCTCCCCTCACAGTGAGCCACAGTGGGTCTTTACTTTCTTCTGTAGCTCCTGTCAGGTAGCCCATCCCAGTGGTGAGAAAACAAAGTAGCAGAGCCTCAGTCTCTAGTCTGTAAAAACAAGGGCTTTTCAAAATATCTAAGGGTTTGTGTAATATATGAAAATAGTCCTATAAAAATTGGAAACACTGTAGGTCATTGCCCTAGCTTTGTATTGCCGACATTTGAACCTCTGTGCAAACCCAGGTATCTTCCAACCTTACCCATTTTTCTATTTCTCTAACATAGTTGGGATTGCAGAACCTTGAAATTATGGTTTCATGGGTTTGTTTTATAACAATAAAACATAATTTGAATTAATGGGAATCTTATTTCTTTAGGTAATGTCCAAATTTAACTCCATCTATGCAGTTTTTACAGAATGGTATTATTGTAATTTTAACGCTAAAATAAAAAGTTGACTTAAAAAGAAACAAAAAAGTTTCACTTATTATATGAAAGTCTGTCCCAATTAACACTACAATTTTGCTCTTGAAGTCTCAGTATAAAATACAGTGGAGTCAACTGAGTATTGCCAGTAATTACATCTTTTTTAAAATTATGCACCTCTATTGCTAGGAATATAACTCAGTGGTAAACCAATTGCCTGGAATGCACTGAGACCTTGGATACCATTCCTAACACTGCAGAAAATTTTATAAACTTCTTTCTTATGAAAATATTTCTGTGTGCATATATCTGCGTGTGAAAGGAAAAGGCTCCTCTTTATAGCTCCACCCTAGACTTTATCTCCCAGGAGACACCTCTGTGTCTCTTCTTTCTTTGTGGAAGCTTCAGGAAATCACATTTGCCTATGTTGTGCTATTCAATATTCACCGTGTCTAACTTTAATATTAAGTATACATGCACACCTGTACACATATTCTTCATGCTTGGGCTTTGACAGAAGATGTGCACCTTATGTGTCCTCAGCCCTGTGGTACACATGGTCTCAGTTCCTTTTTCTGTATTAGAATATTGAGGACACAATGCATCTAACTTATGTAATAGCAGAGGCACTCCAGTTCCATGTGGCCTGTGTAGATGACCTCATTGTCTCATGGGTGAAAGTCTGTCTTTCTTGGGAGACCCAAAAGCAACTCTCAAAAATAACATTAAGTCCTAAGGACAATAAAGGAGCAATGGAAGAAGGGTAAATATCTCCAGCAGATATTCCTGAAGTTAAATCTTTGCTTCCCTGGGGGAGGGGAGTTCAGGTCATGGCCAAGAAATACAGGAAGCTAAGCAGATATTTGAGTTCACTGGGTGTTGTGGCCACTCATGGGAATGTTGGGAAACCAAGGCTACCCATGGGAGATCGTCAAGTTTTGGAGGTCATGTGAGATGATAGAAAAAGTTGTACTTCCCAGATCTCGGGGCCTCCTCCATTATCTAGAGTCTCTCCTATCTTATGCTATTAACCTGAATGCAATCCTAGGGAAGGTTCATGTGTCTGTCAGTGTCTGGCTCCTTCGATGCTCATCAGCATCATGTGTTTGGAACTTCAGTGTTCAAAAACCTTTTCCAGAAGCCACGATTGGAAAAAGTTATGTGTGTGATTTGTCTTAAGTCATAAGTTACTTTTTGGAAAATGAGAAAGAGAAGTTATTATAGGTCACCGTCCCTAATCCTCAAATCCAAACTATGAAACTCACAGAGCTTCAAAATGATTTGCATTAATATTACATCGTAAGTGGAAAACTGAACACTATAAAACTTTGCTACATGAATGCCATGATTCAAATGTAGTTTATAAATCTATCTTCAGTCAATGTGTGAAAGGAGTGTTTGAATCATCAAGAAATTTAATGTTTTTGCTTCAGTCCCATCCTCAAGATGCCTTAAATGTAAGTAAGATTTCCAAAATAGGGAGAAATTCTGAAATATGTCTTAATTCTCCTAGTACCCAACAATTCAGATAAGGAGCAGTGTACCTGCACTGGGTGGTCTCCGATGGACCAGGCAGTTACTTAATTCTTCAAGTAGATACATAGTAACATGGGAAAGAAGACTTAGGCTAATGTAGATGAGAACATTGGTGTCAGGACACGGCGTAACTTAGATGAAGACTATGTTAGTCACTTTTCTGTCATTGTAAAAAAAAAAAAAAACTGAGATGAGCAACTTATAAAGATAAAAGGTTTGTTTGAGCACTTGATATTTTTTAGAAGTTTTGCTTTGGGCCTGGGGACAAGGAAACACCAAGGAAGGAGCATGTGGTATAGAAAGCAAGAGAGAAGGAACAAGATGTCAGTTCACACCCCAACTGACCGAAAGATTTCCAGCTGGCCCCTACCACACAGGGGACCAAGCCTTACCCTCTGGGCTCTTGGAGAAGAGTAGAGGACTTTGACACTGTAGTGGCTTCAAACTTCACTTGTCTGATTTTAAAATGAACCCACACCGCAGATCACTACCCCAGCTAACTGTCTCTGTTTAGTGAGTGTCTTCTAGTTAGTTAGAGAAAACATTTGTTTGATAAGGCTGACTTCTTAGGATCAAGTATCAAAAAAATTATGTAACCCGAACTTACACTGGCATGTAAACAACCAATTACGCATCCAGTGGCACCAGCTTACTGGAATCCATGTTCTTTAAATGATGAATCACGGTTCATTAGCAGATTGTGAAATCACTTCAATGGATCACAAACAGCCTTAGGAAGAATTGAATGGAATGGATGGAGAAACAGATGAGGAGAAGCTAGAACAAGGTATCAGTTCATTGCATACACAAACGTTTACGTTTTGTGTCATATTCATTTCAGTAATATATACATATATCTCCACTCATTAATATAGAATGAGGTTTTTTTTTTTTGGTGTTTGTTTTGTTTTTACTGTAGGTCAGAAAGCTGCTTTAGACAGAGGAATGTGGACAGATGCAAGCGTGTGAAGTTCCTCACCGCTATTCTCTCTCGTGTGGCTTCAGTGCCAAACAACAGAGCCCCCCTTTGCTTATCCACACAGAGCTCTTTACAGGACAATCTTCCGGGGACATCTCTGTGCAAGTCTCCCCGCCCCCCCCCCAACACATCCCCACCACCTCACACCCTCCATCAGATGAATGTGCCTGATAGAGTTAAAACATGTTTTGGATATCAAGGGCAGGCAAAGCGACAGTCTTAAAAGCTGTGGTAAGTTAGTAGCAGAGTTGGAAGCCGAATTCGATTATTTATGGATTCTTTTCAGACTGGAAGGGGAGGAGGGCAGTGGCTCTCATACGAGCCCAGTGAGCAGCTGTTCCCTCATAGCCAGAGCTAGGAAGTGGGAGAAAAGGACTTTCATTGCAGCCCCGAGGGACTGGGCTGTGCCTGGGGAGGGATGTCCTCATGGCAACTCCTAGCAGGAGTGGTACCCCTCCTCTAGAAGACTGGAAAGGAGCAGACCCTGTTCTACATACAGCAGAAGAATAGACAAGTCTAGAAAGGTTTTTCTCCATTCTCAAGACATCGTATTCACTTGGCTCACAAGCTTTCACACACCACACACACACACACACACACACACACACACACACACACACACACATCCTTCTTTCCCCTCCCCTCCCTTTCCTCCCTCCCCTTCCTTCCCTCTCTACCCTCCTCCTTCCACCAACTCGCTCCCTTTTCCTACTAGCAAGCATTCTGTGTAGCTTCCCATGTCCATGTCTTCAGCCAGGGATGATCTGAATACCTTGGTGCTCTGCTGGGCTGCAGTTAGCTTTGCTTTTCAGCCAGATGTCAACTCAAGCTCGTGACAGCTGCAATCAGCTGTTGGAAGTGGGGGAGCCAGGCAATGAGGTGGAAGCTCCTGGTCTCTGGCCAAGCCCTAGTGGAAAGATCAGTGTCTGTCTAGCTTGTCTCTTTCAATTGTTGACTCCATTGCTCTGGCCTTTTCTTTGTGTATACACCATTTTTCCTCTACCCCAAATGTTCAAGCCTCTCCTTGGAAACTGGACGCTATCGTACCATAGACCTTTTATTATATTGGTTCCTTCCTGCCAAGGGAAGGAACCAGGGAGCTCCCGTCTATGAACCCATCTCCAACTTTACCTACTGAGGAGGTGCTCTGTGATAATAGGGAGGGGCCTGGGTCCAGCCAGACTTATATCCTCACCTTGCCTTTAATCCCTGACCACACACTTGAATTCTGAGCCCACCAGGTTCCTACCATGCTATGTGGGATACCTACATGAGTATGCTGAGAGGAAAAGTGTTTCCTTTTGCTCAGGGCTGGATGCAGACTATGTGTCCTATGTACGATGTCTCTCCCTAGGTAGAGTACCATGCCTTGCTCAGCAGCCACACACACTACTAGCTGGCCTGATGCCATCCCGCCTCTTCCTCTCCCCTGGGGATTGTCTTACTTTCACTGAAAAGACTTGTTGAATTCCATGGAGGAAATGTGTCTATGAATGGTCATACTGCTGAGACCAGCCCTTGTCACTTTTGCAGGGTTAGAAAAGGAGCTATGCATAGCATGCTTCATTATAAAATAAGAGTAAAAAGGCAGTCACAAAGCAAAAGAGGGGATTTGTCTGTAGGCCTGAGGAGGTAGAAGCTCACGTTAGGCAATGATGTTTAATAAAGCACATGGACATATCACGAAGATAATCAATGAGAAAGACTGTTACTAAACATGGTTATTTATAACCCTCTTTCTGCCCAATTCACCCAACCTTCTTCTTGGACTAGGCCAGCTTTCTTTTGATTTCCGTGGTACAGCTGGGAAGCAAGGCTACCTTCAAAGCTGCTGGCTAAGGAGGACCCTGGAGTGACCTGCTGGTGTCCATATCTAAATGGAATCCAGAGAGTGATTATAGCATTGTATGTGGCATCGGGGAGCCCCTTTCTGAATAATGGGGAGACACAGTGGCCACATGGACCTATGTGACTCTCATTATCTGTGGACTCCTTTGGAAACTATATCCTGACAGTAGAGAAAGCTTTAGGAGATACTTGGGAGAGAGAACAGGAAAACCACATCCCCAGCCTGACTTTTGTGGACTTGGATTCTTTTATTCCATAGACAGTTGTTGGTTGGGCTATGGATTCTCCTCTGTCTCCTTTCTCCAACTTTAACAGCCAAGAGCTCATCTGTTGTTCTGATCGTGAGATTTATATTCATGTGACATGAAGCTATGTGTGTGTGTGTGTGTGTGTGTGTGTGTGTGTTTGTAGGTGCATGTGTGCATGTAGATGCACATTATGCACATGATGTGGATGGCAGAGGTCAGCCTCAGGTTGTTCATCAGGAGCTATCTAGCTTAGTTTTTAGAGACAGAGTCTTTCAATTGGACCTGGCTAGGCTGGTTGACAAGTCCCAGGAATCCTCTTGTCTCTGCCTCTTCAGTGCTGGGATGGCAATCACATACCACCACCCCCACCTTTATTGGACCAAACTCAGGCCCCCATGCTTGTGCAGCAAAGACTTTATCAGCTGAGCCATGTCCCCAACCTCTCAGTCTCCACTCACTCTGAAAGGTCCATCTTTCTTTTGGCAGGTTCAAGGATTATCGAGAACCACCATGGGCACCAAACCCATATGAATTTTCCAAGCAGTACTGGTCTGTTTTGTCTGCTCGTCTGGCCTTTGTGATCATCTTCCAGGTGAGTTGCTTAGGTGACAACCAGACAGTTAGGATGCAGGATGCTCAGGTGAAGACTGTGATAGTACCTTGCCTGGCCTCCAAAACCAGAGGCTTATGGTACAGTCATCTCTTGGTATCTGGGAAGAGGGGGAGAGAATTTTAAGACCTCTCTGGAACACCAAAATCTAAGGGTGCTGAAGTACTTTGTATTAATAAATGACATCATATTTGCATGTAACCCACCAAGATCCTCTCATATACTTTAGATCATTGCTAGATGACATGATAACTGATGCAATGCAAACTCAACACAACTGTGTTGTCTAAGAAATAGTGATGAGCACAAGCCTGCACATGCCCCTCCCGGTGCGATCTAGATTTTTGTTGTTTATGAACCACAGTTGGTTGAATCTGAGCATAAAAGGTGGTGGATACAGACAGGCTCACTTGTGCCCTGCGACGTAGGGAACTCCATATATGGAGGCAGTGATAACTGCAAAGCAGGAGGATTCCCCAGAGAGAGCTTCTCTGAATGGGTAGACTTGGCCAAAAGATAAATAAAACCCAGAGCAAAATTACCGCACAGATGTAGAGTAATTTGCAGAGTGGAGATACCTGCCCATTTAAACTGGAGGAGAAGAAAAGAGAATGGGAAACTGTTGAAACCAGAGAGTCTCAGCCCTGGGACAGACAAATAGCACCATCCCTTCTGTGAGCTTGAGAAAGGGCTCAAGTTCAGAAAGTTTCTTCCTGAGCACTCGGGTCTCCCCTTTGTTGGCATTGTTTACCATGGAGACATCTGGTTGAAGGGGCTGGCGGAGGCATCTAACCACCCCTGGAATGAATAGCAAACTGGAGCTCATGATTCCTATCTCTGACAAAAGCCACAGCTCCGATTGCGTCGTCGCTGAGATTCTCTGAGCTCCAGGGTCCCCAGTTCCCACTCAGGGTCCTGTTGATCTTTGAGCAGGGGCCAGAGCACAAAGCCAAATCCTTTTCTCTTCCGCTCCCTTGGCTTTTGTATTCCCCCCACCCCCTGAAGGCAGGTCTCTGGGGAGCTATAGAGTGTCCTCCTGCTCAGACTCCAGCCCAGGATATAGAGAAGCCCACCAGCTAGTCTTTCATCTAAAGAAGACAGTATTCTTCCTCTGTAGAGATGGGGTGATATGTTTGAGAACTTGCCTAGACATCCCCCTGCTGCCCCCCCACCCCCTCACTTGTCCATATGTCACATGTCACAAGTCTCTCCCTCTCACAACTTTGGCTGTGGGTAGAGGAAAAGTGTAAATAACTGGGAGTCTGTTCCCAAACTTTGAGCTCCAATACCATGATGTTTATAGTCCAGAGGCTGTTACTGCCTTGGTTTCCCAGAGTGGAAAGAGAAGATACATGTGTGTAGTTTGCAGGTAGAAAATGATCACATTCACAGACAGAAAATGTTCACAAGTTGAGGAATGTGTTGGGTGAATTTGTGGGAAGGATAGACTTAAGGAGTGAGCAAGAAACAGAACATGCTGGCTTGTATTGGTCCATGCCAGGCACCATAGCCTGATATTCATTTACTCTGATAAAAATGCTCCTAGGAAAGCTTTCCTAGCCTACCTATATATCCCAGCAAGGGCTCAGCAAGGGACCTCATGCAAGTGTATACAAAATCCTGGCCTTAATCACAGAGAACTGAAATCAGAGTCCCTGATAGTAGCAGCAGAATGAAGAGGCTATGAGTTGTAGGTGGGTTGAGTTAAAGCTATATCAGTGAAAACACCCAAGGTCCCTGCTACTGGGGACAGAGAGACAGCTGGAGAGATGAATGGGGAAGCTGTCACAGTAGCAGCCCTACAGAGGCCACTGTGTTGTGTGGTCACTTCCTTGGAGGCCCCAGTCTAGAGCCTGGAAGTGTTGGGACAAAGGTCATGTGATACATGCTGTGGATGGTGCAGCAGTGTATTACAGGTCCTCCTGTAAGGAAGGCCCATTTACCATATTTTGCCATTGCCAGTGTTTAACATGTGTTAATTCATCAGTATTTTACTAATAGGACACCATTATCAGTAAGGAAGCCAAAGGACACTTAGGCTCACTGCTAAAGATTACTTAGCCAGTGAATTGCCTAGTATTCTGTTCTGTTTCCTCCTTTCTCACGAGTCTTCAGCACCAGAGTGGCCACTCTGAAGGGGCCAGGGAGCACAGTGGTTAGCTCGTGTCCATCTCTGACCTCATGTATCACACCACAAAGCCACGCTTCACCATTCATAGCTCTTCCTTGTTTTGGCAGAACCTAGTGATGTTCCTGAGTGTCCTCGTGGACTGGATGATTCCAGATATCCCCACCGATATCAGCGACCAGATCAAGAAGGAAAAGAGCTTGTTGGTGGACTTCTTCCTGAAGGAGGAGCATGAGAAAGTCAAGCTGGCTGATGAGCCCACCCAGAGGAGCCAGGGTGGTGGAGATCGGAGCAGGAGGAGCCGTGCAGCCAGCTCTGCACCATCAGGCCAGAGCCAGCCGGGCAGCATAGCATCCTCAGGGTCCCAGCACACCAACGTGTGAGCCCACAGTTGACAGCAGAAGAGACATGTAGGGATGAAACGCATGCATGCGTACAGCACGCCACGTGTTCCTATAGCACCTCTTCTGCTGGGAACTGGCTTGTGGGTGTCTCCAAGGGACAGTTAGAGGAAGGAAAGGAAAAGGTGAACGTGTGCTACAGGAGACACTGGACAATATCGCGTCTCACAAACAGGAAGCTTACATGGCCTTTAGGTCCTTTGGGGGAGTTGGCACCGCACTGGGGTTTCTCAACCCTAGAATGCCCTGGGGCCCCTTCTTGTGCTACACCATCCGTTTATGCGAAGGAAGCATAGTCAGGGTCCCATCCATCATAGAACCCACTATAGCCGATCACCACCCACTTCCTATCATCACCCTAAAATAACCTCTTGGAGACACTTGTGACTGGGGCCGTTACAAGGCTGAACAGTTGCAAAGAAGCTATAGGACTGATTTCTGTGGCCACTGGTAAAGAACCAAGGTCTTCTCTGGGCTCATCTGATGTCCATGTGACAAGGATGCTTGGATACAATGCAACCAACCACCTTTTATGCAAGTGCAGATTTAAAATAAAATAAGTGGACAGATTCTTTTTTTAAACGTATTTCTTGTCTTTGATGCCTCGTTTCTGTCTTCTCCTCTCCTTCCCCCTCCCTCCCTCCCTCCCTCCCTCTCTCTCTCTCTCTCTCTCTCTCTCTCTCTCTCTCTCTCTCTCTTTTCTGCTTCTCTCCCTTCTCTCCTCCTCCTCCTCTATGTCAAGCTTTGCTCTCGTGAAGTAGGCAATAAAAGAGAGAACATTCCTGTCTGACAGAGCTGGGGACAGACAACGAAGCAACAGTTGTGTAGTATTTTAGATAATGGTAAAAGCAGTGGAGAAATACTAGGTAGAACAAAGAAAACAGGAAACATGGGGGACACAGGAAGTGTGGGTGCACTCAGCTTATCCATGGGGTTGGTCAGAAAGACTATAAGCAATCGAAATAGACAGGGGATGATAACTTTGCCCTTCCTTTATTAAAGCAGAAAGGAGCAGCAGAGCCAGGTAAGGGGTGGTAAAGAGAGGGGTAGAGGCTAGATTTTAAATTCATTATGGAGCACCAAGAGGTACATATTGAAATGCTAGCACAGTCAGTCAGCCAGTAGCAGCTCTCCAGGACTCTAGGGAGACTTCCATGAAGAGTTGGATGGAAAGGCCAAGTGTCATTCATCACTGCAAATCACATTTCTCAGCCCCTCCTGCAGCTCAGAGATCAGCTGCAGTATCACACCATCTAGACATGTCTCAGTTCTAGTCAACCTGACTACTTAATGCCTGATTAGCAGATACAAGAAAGCCTTGCTCCAGAGGAGAGCAAAGAGGGCCCTGGTATTTCAACAAACCCTGAAGAAGGATGGATGTGTCTATGACTGGGTCTCCCTGAGTTCCTAGATCCGTCCAGAACACATGTAGGATTATACTGACCACTAACCCTTACCTCACAATGTAGCTCCTTCTTTTGTGGTAAAGGCACAATATGCCTCTTAGAATCCCAGATAACCATGTCCCAGAAAATATGTACAAGAAACCTTTAGCCAACCATAATTGCAGCATATCTTAACATCCACAACTAGCCCTGGAGTCTGGGTGCTGAGGAGAGTAACACAGAAACCTGACAACAGCTGACAAAAGGTGCAGCTGTTTGCAGAGAGTGTGGTGGGCAATGAGAAGAAAATGTCACTTGGAGGAGAGTTAATGGCCTGGAGATTGCCATTCTGAAACAAGAGGAGGTCTCCAGGAATCCAGTGTTGGTGGTATTCTTCTTTCTAGGATTCATGAGAATCAATGGTTGGGCTGGAGAGATGGCTCAGCCATTAAAGGCTAGGTTCACAACCAAAAATGTAAGAGAATCAATGGTCAAGGCTTGTCTCCATCACTAAGATACCTACTTAACACTGAATGAACCACATCTCCATTCATGATCTGTCCTCATTGTTCAGGGCCACTTTTTCCTACCTTAAATTTCAGGAAACTTTTTTTTTTTTTTATATGAGCGCAAAGGTAAAATCTACACATCCAGAAATAGTCAGGCAGTTGAAAATGACAATGAAGACAAGAAATTTGTTGGCAAATTATTTATTTATTTTTTTGTAATGAGTTTATTGGGATGGTTTCTCACTTAACTTGTTTTAGGGGGCTTTTACTTTTGTGTTCTTCCTAAGGAGCCTATGTCTGTACTGCAGCAGAGAATGGCTGGTGCAGACAATACACAGGACTACCATTTGCACATAGCTGAAGAGCCTGGTGATTTTTAATAGTATCCTTGGCATTAGACACCCATGAAATAAGATTTGGGGTTCTGTTACAGGCAACGTTTTTTCTTACCTCTTCATTTCTGGAGAGAGATGAAGGATATCTTTTATGAGAGGCATGTTCTGGTAAGAAAATCTTCATTCCTGCAGGAAAATCTCATCAATCCTTTTATT